>ML783260.1:398345-417877 GCA_009831015.1 Picea engelmannii | reverse complement strand
TCAAACCTCTCATCGGGGTTTCGGCGTTTTCGATGTCACTATACACATGCCTCCGGGATTCCCGATCCCCGATTTCCCGATGACGGAGATCAACGGTCCAGATCTCATTCTTAATCCAACGGCTGTACTTACATCGCAAAATCACATATCGCGATTTCAGAGTTTCTGTTGCAGCGTGTTCTTGACATATCAAAGTCCCAATTGTCGATGCCTCTGCTGACGTCACACGTGATTTGGCACGTGTTAGGTCCTGCCACGTGTCACTCTGATTCGTGAATTGCATGAGCCTGAAGTGTTAGATCTGCCTGACACCTGTCATTCTCTAGTTGTGCCACATGTCCCTAGGTGACGTGGTCTACCGACGTGAGTTGGATCAACGGTCTAGATCACATGTTGATCTGACGGTTCAGATTCAGTCGGGATTTCGCATATCGTGAAATCGGAGTTTTCGTTTCATTGTGTTCTTTGCATTATGAAATCCCGATCCCCGAATCTTCGATGAAGCCTCCTGGCTTCCACGCATCCATATGAATGAACGGTCCAGATCCCTGCTTGGTTTAACGGCTGCGATCAAATCGCGAAATTGCATATCGCGATTTCGGGGTTTTTGTTGTCGAGTGAACTTTGTATATTGAAATCCCGATCCCCGAATCTCCGATGAAACCTCCTGGCTGCCACGTGTCCATACAAATGAACGGTCCAGATCCTTGCTTGATTTAACGGTTGCGATCAAATCGCGAAATCACATATCGCGATTTCGGGGTTTTCGTTGTCGAGTGAACTGGACATTTCAAAGTCCCGGTCCCCGATTCTCTGATAGCTTATCTCTCTACAGATCCGACGGCCCTCGTTCTTTCGGGAAATTTGAATGGGATCCTACGGTCACTAACTCTTTTCCTCCCGATTATTGTTGCGCGGCTATTCATTGCTATTGTCAGCACTGCAACGACAACTGTACTTGCCATCAGCAACCACAACTGTACTTGCCATCAATGACAAGTATACGCTGATTTGCTTTCTGTTAACTGAAATTGCCAACAAAAGGGTTGAGTGCAAGGAAAAAACCAATAGGTTTAGTAGATTGTTAGAAAGTGTGTTTGCATACATTCCACTTTTCCAAAAAAATAACACACTTAAAATCCTCATTAAGAGTGATGTTGGTAAATAAGAGCACAACATGTCATATAGAAGGTAGTAAACCACAATTAAATTTGATAGAACCACAATGGTGTTGGCCTGGGTCTGATTGCGTAATCTCTCACTAATATTTTGGCATGATTAAAACTTAATTACAATTAAAATCTCCCTTGGTTAGTACATTGATAGGGTGGATCCAAAGATGACACAATAATCATGTGTTCACATCTATATGGAATTTGACTTGGAGAAGGGGATCTCTGAAGTGACTCAACTCAACTTGGAAGGATTGATCTACATACAAGTTCTTAATTATAAGAAATTTCAATCAAACTGCAATGATCCATGCCATGATTAGAGAAATTGCATTAAGGATTGCAAAAATCACCAATCAACTCAAAATCCTCCAAAGCATAGTAATTTATTAAAATATTGTTGAAGCATGCATAGTACTATGTAATGCATAGGCATTTCAATCCTCGTGTATTCATGAAAATATTTTATATGAGATATTTTGTTATTCACAAAATAAGATAAATACATATAAGTTGTCCCTTGTAGTAGCTTGTCAAAGATTTTTCAGTAGCATTCTATTTTGGAATTTGAATGCACTTATGTTATGTATAATGAAGGTTGGATATGGATAAAGATAGTGTCAAACTCTTAATGTGTTGTTATGGTGGGATGAATTGATTTGTTTGAATACACATATATCTAAAATTTTAATGATATCCCATGATTTGAAGATAGTTATAAGTTTGAGTTTGTTTAGAATCAGCTTTTCCTTCAACATGTTTATAGTATTGTAGGCTTCACTTTGAGTGCCTACAACCAAGTTTTATGAATGGATATTTTTGTAATGAAATGAAAGATGGATTATTTCGAACCCATAGTTGTTGTGATTGTTTCATGAAAGGGAAAGAGATGAAAGGAGTAATGGTGAATGAATTAGGCTGAAATTATACATGTAAATTGTCTTCTTGCATGTCTCTTTCCCTCATACTACCATCATATTTATTTATTCATGTTCTTTCATTTGATCCCAAGATAATTTTGACTTGTGGCCTTATTTTCCCTAACTTATTAGATGATAATGGATTTGATTGGTGTACTAAAACTTATTGTCATTGTTGTGTAACAGGATCCATAGGAGGCCATGGAAAGAGGAAGTGGACGACGTACAACTACTAAATCGTAGAGAGGAAAGTGGGTGGAAGAGGATATGACAACAGAATCTGTAGATACAATAAAGGTAAGAAGACAAAGCAACCTCAACCAAAGGAGGAAGGTCTTTATGAATTCACAAATGATACAACATAGATGAGATAAATTCATTATTTTCCATGAGGCCTTTGAGGTCTAACTTATTGGTTGAAAATGCACAAGAATGGTGATTAAATTTTATTCTATGATCAAGGGAAAAGTTTGAAAATTAGGATGGTCATGTGGATAGGGATGTTGGATACTTTCATTGTTGAAATTTTGGCTCGATGTATATACCTAGGGTCGTAAAATTGTTTTTTTTCAACTCCAAAACATGATATGAATATGTCAAATATATGACTAAGGTGAGGTTTTCTGTTGGGTAGCATATTCATTGAAATGATATAATTGGTGTACTAAACATTATTGACTATGTTGTTTATTATAGGAGCTATATTAGGCCATGGCAACAAATCATGTCATATCAAATTGTTGGAGTTACTTCACACACACCTAGGATTTATTTTTCCTAAGGTTTCTCCTATGTTTATTAGTCATTATTCAGTCTCCTATATTTTAGGAAGAATATTCCTATAGGGAGAATATTCTCTTCAGTTTTCACTTCAGTTTGATTAGTTGAGTGGAGTCTAGATGCTACATTGAGATTATCACCATGCAGCATTGAGATCATCACCAACTAATGTGGATTGTTCTTGGTATCATCACCAAACTAGTGCATTACCCATGATTCCGTGATCTCCTCCTCACTTCACTTTGTTTTAGTCAGTTAACTAAAGACTGGTAAACTAGTTAACTCAGCTAGGTGGCAATTCACTCCCGCAATTGCCCGAGAGACTAGACTAGGTGGTAGTTTACTACCGTAACGGTTGGTATGTGTCCATATAACTCTATACCACCATTATGGCACATCGGATTCTCCTCCAATGTGAATTGGTTGAGTTATACAGAGTATATCATGTGTAAATTATCATTCATTCATTTGGTTAATGAGAATTCTTCCATTCTTTCTCCATTGCTTCTTCTTTCTCAATTTCTCTCTACAAATGTGTGTGTTATTTTCCAACTAGATATATTCTATGCAGGTTCAACACATTTACATGGTATTAGAGCCAACATAATTCTAGGAAAAAGACACGCCAAATTATTTTTTGCAGGTACAAAAGATTGAAGACAATGGAAAATGGAATTCCCAAAAGAATTCATTCTCACACCTTACAACTTCTTTGCATGGAAAGAGAATACGATCATGCATATTTGAAGAAAAGGATTTTACAGGTTAACCATGAACATAGAGACAGAACCAACATCATCCATAGAAAAATCCAAGTGTCTAAATCGAATGGATGAAGCATTCAGAACAATTTTCAATTTCATTTCTCTCGATCTCCTCTTTCACATGTCTTATTGTAAAACCCCCAATGAATCATGGACCACCATGGAAGGGATATTTGGAAAATAGGATGAGATGAGGGGACACATGCTTGAGGTGTAATTTCTCACATTGGATCCAAAAGTATTCGACAATCTCCAATATTTATTTACAATATGTAAGGATTTATTGTTGCAACTCAAGGCTTGCGGGTTTGATAAATCTAGGGAGAAACAAATCATTCTCACCATTCTCTCCAATATTGGTCCCCGAATTCTCATTGTTTGTATCCACATTCCATTCAGTTATATTCACCTCTAGAGCCACCTGGAATATTCCTTCTCTTGAGGAATTTATCAAATCCCTGACACAAGAGAAAACCAAGCTCATCAATATGGGAAAAATCAAAGGCCCAAAGGTGCATGCACTTATTGTGAAATATGGAAGTGGTCATCAATATCATAAATCTAAATATAAAGGAAAAAGGAAAGCACATGAAAATCCGAAGAAGGAAGGGTACTCAAAACCCTTCACCGATGCCTCCGGATCCAAAGGTGGAAAGGGAAGAAAAGGGGAGAAATGCACATACTACCATAGAGGATTCCATCCAGAATCTACATGCATGCAAAAAAAATAGATCTAATGAATCAAATAATTCAGAAAAATATCCTTGGATATCGCATCCCCGAGGGTTCCAAGAAGAAGAAGAAGCCAGAATATCAAAATCCCAAGAAAGGAAATTCTATCAATGCCTTGATTTCCATCAACTCCTCTCTCGATGCTTGGATCATAGATTCAGGAGCATCACATCACATGGCTACCAAAAAAGTAGTATATTCTTCATTGGATGCATGTAAAGGTCCTCCTATTTTGATGGTGGAAAACTCTCCAGTCGAGGTCACCAATAAAGGAAGGATTGAACTGACCAATGGAAGCTTCGAGAATGTGTTACACGTTCCCAAAATTTCCGTCAATATTCTCTCCATGTATCAGATGAAAAATTATGGCACCGGAAAGAAATTCATATTCACACCTGATGTAGTGGATATATATGACATGCAAACCAACTCTAGGGTTGTTACCGATGAGGTAAATCATCAATCTATATTGTGTACATTTTCTGAATTTATTGAACCAGATTTTTATTTACTGTTTACCCATGTTGATGAAAGTAGTAGGATATGGAAAGAAAGGTTTGGGAATTTAAATTTTAGATATATGAAACATCTTATAAAGAAGGAATTGGTTGATGGTCGAGCATACATCCATTTCACCAAAGTAATTTGTGAGGGATGTGTTCTTGGAAAACACCCTCAAGAGAAATTCAACAAAGGAAAGACTCTGAGAGCTTCCTCTCCTTTAGATCTGATCCATAGTGACCTCATGGCCATTTTCCACATCCATCAATTAGCAAAGAAAGGTATGTGCTCAATTTTTTTTATGATTTCTCATGCTTCACATGGATTTACTTTATCAGGAAAAAATCAGAGGTCTTTCAACACCTCAAAGATTTCAAAGCCCTAGTTCAGACACAGTCAGGAAAGAAAATCAAAATCTTTTGAAATGGTAATGGGGGAGAGTATGTCAACCATGAGATCCATAATATTTGTCATGAGGCAGGGATTTCATTGCATCACATAGTTCCCTCTACTTTGCAGAAAAATGGAGTTGTTGAGCAAAAAAATAGATCTCTAAAAGAGATGGCACCTTGCATGTTACATGCAAAGTCTCTTCCACAGAGATTATGGGATGAAGCACTTAATTGTGAAACCTACATACAAAATAGATTCTCCTCATAGATATTTCAAGGATAAGACCCCCCAAGAGGCTTGGAGCGGCCTCAAACTGGAAGTGACCCACTTTCATATTTTTGGTTCACATGCATGGGCCTGGATTCCCTTTGAAAAGAGGAAGGCACTTGATCCACAAAGCATAGAGTGTATCTTTGTTGGATACCACAACGGTGTGAATGGATACAGACTTATTGATATTTCCTCAGACCGAATCATCATTGAGCAAAGTGTCCAATTCGAGGAAAGTGTCTCACATGCACCTCAGCAGCTGCATGCAGGCACCTTTGTTCTTCCACCTGACAAAGATGATGAGCATGCACATGACGACTCTTATTCATATGAGAGTTCTAATTCATAGGATTCATATGATCTAGATACAGAGTAAGTACACTCAAATGCATATTCAATGCATCCAGATGCAGATGCAGAGCCAAAGAAGATGCCCAAGTGGGCCAAGTCTACTCTTCAGGATGCATGGGATCTTTTTGGGGATCCAGCTGATACTAGGAGGACTCAATTTGAATTCGAGGAGCCTCCTCTTTCACTCACTTCCACTGAACCATTGTCACCCATGCATCCTTTCTTAGTTCAGTCTTCAAATCCACAATCTTATGGTGAGGTTGCTAGAAATCCCTTTTGGGAATCCGCCATGTAGGAGGAGTACAACTCCCTCCTCGAGAACCAGACCTGGGATCTGGTTCCCCTTCCTTCTAGAAGGAAACTTGTCATGTGCATATGGGTCTACAAGACCAAGAGCATAGTGGATGGATAGATTATAAGATACAAAGCCAGGATAGTAGCCAAAGGCTTTAAGCAGGTGCATGGAATTGACTATGATGAGACCTTCACTTTAGTAGAAAATATGGATTCCATATGATTGGAACTTGACATTGCAGCAGCCAAGGTATGGGAATTCCATCAGATGGGCATGAAGAATGCATTTATTCATAGTAATATCTCTAAGGAGATATATATGGAGCAGCTCCAGGGATTTATGCAATATTCACCTTTGGTTTGTCAACTGAAGAAGTCTCTTTATGGCCTCAAGCAAGCTCTGAGGGCATGGTATGCCAAGATGGAGTCCTACCTATTGTCACATGACTTTGTACGTTTTAAATCAGACCCAAATGTTTACATGCTCAGGAGGGATGATTCACTTCTACTCTTATTTCTATATGTTGATGATTTGTTGATCATTGGTTGCTTGACTTCAATGATTGCTATAGTCAAGAGGATTCTACATGACAGGATTTTTATGACAGACATGGGTCCACTACACTTCTTCCTTGGACTTGAGATCAGTCAGGATGCATCAAGCATCAAACTGTCTCAGGACAAGTATGCACAAGATATCCTTGAGAGATTTCACATGACATACTGCAAGTCTAATCTGACTCCTTTCCTATCAAGAGTCAAACTTGAGGATGGAGGGGACACTCCACTGATTGAAAACACACTGTATAGACATCTAGTGGGGAACTTGTTGTATCTCACACACTCCATACCAAACCTCTCTTGTGCAGTTGGTGCAGTTTCCAAGTTCATGCAGGAGCCGCATGAGCTACATTGGAAGGTTGCAAAGTGTATCCTTCGATACGTACATGGCACCATCACCTTTTCGATTCATTTTGCAGTAGACTTTACATTGGATATCATCAGGTTCACTAATTTTGACTGGGCTAGTAATAGCACTGATTGCAAGTCCACATCTGGTTACTCACTCAGTCTTGTTTCTAGGCTTATCTATTGGTCGAGCAAGTAGCAGGATTTTATTTCTCTATCTTCAGCCGAGGCAGCGTACATATGGGTAGTTAACATAACCATTTAGGCTATGTAGCTACAACATTTTCTCACTAAGTTAGTTATTCATTTTCATCAATCGATCATCATCTGGTGTGACAATCAGAGAACTCTAAATTTCTGCAGAGATCCAATTCAAAGGCAGCAGACGAAGCACAACGAGATCCACATTCACTACATTTGTCCATTAGTACATGAGGGGATCATCGACCTGCATTTCTATCCTTCAACAAACTAGACTGCACACATATTCACCAAGACCTTCACTGAGAATAAGTTCCATTCTCTGCGAATTCATCTTGTAGTGAAGGACACAGTTTCCTAGCAACTGCCATTTATTCTTTTTACATACATTGTACTTTGAGGGGTGGTTTTCCCATGAGGTTTTCCCTCTTACCTCACTTTATTTCAGTGTATCTTTTGTATTTGGGTACCTAATATGGCCTTGTTTCCGAGACCCATTCTTTATTTTCACCATAGTGATGTTCAGGGGGGGTGTTAGAGTTACTCCACACACACCTAGGATTTTGTTTTCCTAAGTTTTTCCTATGTTTATTAGTCATTGTTCAATATCCTATATTTTAGGAAGAATATTCCTCTAGGGAGAATATTATCTTCATTTTTCACTTCAATTTGATCAGTTGAGTGGAGTATATATGCTACATTGGGATTATCACCATGCAGCATTGGGATCATCACCAACTAATGCGCATTGTTCTTGGTATCATCACTAGACTAGCACATTACCCATGATTCCTTGATCTCCTCCTCACTTCACTTTTTTTTAGTCAGTTAACTGAAGACCGATAGATTAGTTAACTCAGTTAGGTGGCATTTCATCCCCACAACTTCCTGAGAGACTAGAATAGGTGGTCGTTTACTCCCGTAATTGTCTGTGTGTGTCCATATCACTCTATACCACCACTATGGTGCATTGGCTTCTCCTCGAGTGTGAACTGGTTGAGTTATGCAGAGTATATCATGTGTAAATTATCATTCATTTATTTGGTTAGTGAGAATTCTTCCATTCTTTCTCTCTTGCTTCTTCTTTCTCAATTTATCTCTGCAAATGTGTGTGTTATTTTCTAGCTAGATATATTCTATGCATGTTAAACACATTTACACAAATGAGGACATTGTTAGCACTAGAAGTCAACTCAAGACTTCGATTGAGTCAATCCTAGCACACCTTGGATTAAAAATGATTCGGTTGGGTTTAAGAGATGGATATATCTTGCTTGGTTTGAAAGGGAATAATAATTTGATCTGTTAAGATCAATTACCTAGGTGGAACAAGCCAAGTAAATAAAATTAATGGCTAGTGACTTAAAGGTTTGGGTGATGTGATTGAGAGAAGGGAAAGAAAAAACTAACAAATCCACCAATAAACAAATCTTGTCCTTAATTTCCTTATGCAGTAGAAGAATAAACCTTTATCTAGAAATCATTCCAAATAAGATTTAAGGAGAAGAAAAACCAATGTGGCAAAGATTACTGAAAAATCTTTTAAAGCAACCTTCTCAGCACATAATAATTTGTCATACCATCATATAAAATCAACAGATTGTTTCAAAAGAAAAAAGGAATATGATAAAAAGAGAAGGGGCACAAGACTAACCATTAAATTTATAAGAAGTTGAAGTATTTACATAGGCAAGATGAATCAAAACAATCTTTAGATATAAAATATCAAGCCAAAACAGAGATCTAAACCCTCTACAGCTCTCTCTCAGTCCCTCAGACTGAATCCTCTCTCCTTTACATGAGAAAACATAGAATATATAGTTTCCAGGAGATCGAACCTCTTTAGATAGGTTTAGTTACAAAGATAAACTTTTTCCTAAAATAGAAACAACTTCATGATGACTAGTACCCTAAATTTTAGGAAGTTACAACAAAATCCAAAAAATTAGGACATACTTTGACTTACTTTAATAAACCTTATATAATTCGATATGAAAGTGGTTGTAGAAGCTCGATAACGTGTTACAACTGAAAGGTCATTTTGGAAGCCTTCTAGAATGTTCTAGAACCAATTTTCATTGATCTGGGAAGCTTTTTATGCTCTTTTTCCATAAAAGATTTGTCAGTAGCTGGCGGGGTCAAAACATAGTGTGCTTAGCTACCGATGTTTTGGGAATGATATTTCAGCAGCTAAGTATGAAATTTGAACCTTGTTTTAGTTGTTGAAACCTATAATTGCTTCAAAATTGGTCAAAAATGTTGATGTTCGGTATTTAACTCTACTCCATCTATCATAAGCACCTTAATGCAAACTGAGAGTTTCTTATGCTAAGGTATCAACACTAGGACAAGATTTAGGTTTTGGTCTTCTAGGAGAAAGTTTAAACCTCAAAACCCTATTAATGTTCTGCAATCTGCTATTCTATTTTCAAAGCTTCTTGTTCTTGTGCTTTAGAGTCTCATATTTAATGGCTAACTTGTCCAATGCAGAACCAGCTTTAAGAGATATCTTTTTTAGAGTTTTATTCTCTGCTTTGAGATACCTTTCTAATACCTGTAACTCTACTAGTTCTTTTGTCAATATATGAACCTTAGGTTGTTTACTAAACCTTTTCTTTGATGATGTTTTAGGAATTTCCTTTTCCGGAGTCTCTATTTCTGTAGCAGGTGACTCTGAGTCTAAATATGAATATGGAAAATTGAGGATGTTTGTAGTAGTGGCCTTTCTTTGACCCATTGCATATTTCCCAAATTCAATATTCCTTATAATTGTCTTTGATTTTGATGAGGAAGCTTCTATTACAGGTTTTATAGGTGACAATGCTCTCTTCTTTGTTTTACTTGTCTTTGGAGTCTTTACTTGTTGTGAGGAGGTTCCTTCTCCTTTTGGTTGAGATTCTTGTTCAAAATCTCCCCAAAAAAAAATACAACCCCAACTCTTTTCCCTTCTAGTCATCTCCTCTAACACTATTAGTTCGATTAGGCCATGATGAAACAAACTGTTGTTATCCTTCTGAGGCTTAGCCTGAATTTTGGAAGCCATTTTGGTAAGGATTTTAAGTAAATAATAAGGCATATTCAAAGGTTTCTTACCAATGAAGTGAAGAAGCAATATGAAATGATAAAGCATAATCCTTCCATATCTCCCTTCACATGTGATATAAACTTGAATGATCTTCAACAATTCCTACCATTTATCCTCCAAATCACTTCTAGGAATTTCTTATTTCCATTTCATGTTCTGATGTTCCTTTTTGATAAATGGTATGAAATTGATTTCCTTGAATGAGGTGGTCTTAAACCACTTTTCACCTTCACTCGGCATCTATCTAGTTGTTTATATACTCACGTCATATATTTTCATCAGAACAAGTCCAAGTTGAATTTTAACCCCATCAAAACTTTTAGCAAACGCCTCTGTAACACCCTGATGATATCCCTAGAGTTTTTGGAAAAACCTGTAACATCCAACATTTTTAAACAGCTCATAGTATTTAGGATGTGCCTCAAGATATGTAATGTCCTGCAATTCCTTTCTAAGAACAACACCTCCTCTTGCAATTTTCATGTTGAAAAACTAGTGACTATTCAGAGGTTGCTTGATGAGGAAGGATACAGGATATGTAAGGGCGAGAAATTGAATTAGAAAAGAATGTGGGAAAAATGAAGAAAAATATCTCAAGAATGGAGAATCCAAAGATGAAAGTGCTTTGGGTGGTTGTGGTAAGATTTTAAATAATTTAAAGAGACAAGCAACCGATTCAATGTACTTGAATGATGATGGTTGTTAAATCAAACTGGTTATAATTATTGGTATGATCTAGGGTTATGATTTCTCGACTAGACATGGAGGAAAAAAAAGAATCATATTTCTTTGAAAACAGACTAATGATGATTGAAAGTGATTTAGGCAGCATATAAACAAATTATACCATGCATACAAATGGTGGTTTAGGAGAGTGATAGGGCCCTTTAGTCACTAGTGATATTATGCACATTTAAAAACTTATGATAGGTGTAAATGAACCATTTAGCTACCGAATGCTTTAACTTTCAGTAGCTAATAACCATAAAAAAAATTGTTTTAGCTACCGAAAATTACATTTGTTGCAAAAATTAAAACATGAGTTTTATCATGCAATCTCTAATTATGCCATTCTAGAAACCCATGTTGATACATCATAATCCAAAATTTATATGTGTTAACATCTGGCTCCACAGGGAATGTCATGCTCCCTATGAGCTTCCAAGAACTTTTTTTAGACCTGTGCCTTACTTATTGGGCTTATGGAGTCAATTACCTCCTTCCAAACTTTTGAAAATTATTCCAAAATATGAAAATACACTGTTGAAAACAAAACATACTGATGCAAACCAAATGCTCTGGAAGTGAGCTTATTATATACACTTCCTATTCTAATCTAGTTGGAAGTAACAGATCATGTAAAATTGAACTTCCAATGAATTCATACAAGAAACTGATTAACAAGCTTGATTTGGCTTTCACCTTTGAATCCTAGTAGTACAAAAGGAGTTGAAAGATTTGAAAATCCATACCTATAGCTCTTGGATTATGCTTTAATAAAAACAAGAACATAATATTGTTTGATGCATTTCAATTGCATATAGATGTCCACTAGATCCTTAAACTTATAAAGAACCTCTAGTTGATCCAAGAAAGAATATTGTCTCAGTATTAGATCTGCTACAATTTTATTTGTTTACAAAAATGAAGATCGTTGTAGGCTAATTTCACTGCTTTGGAGTGGATATTGTAACAGATAAATCATATCTTCATGTTGATCAAAGAAAATAAAACCTTCAACAAGAAATAGGCCGGGTATCTACTCATGTTCTTAAACTTTAGTTTCTTGAGAAAGTACGTCATTTTGAACATCATGAAAAACATGTTGAAGATCTTGAGAAACAATTTCTTCAACAAGCTCTTGATTGAAAACATCCTAAACTTCAAACCTCATACAACATTCCTAAAAAATAATGTCAACGGAGTATCTTTGTTTAAATGCAACATAAAAATCCTTCAGTGAATGAATGTTAGCAGCAGGGAGGGATTGGCACCATTCACAAGCATGTTCTTCTAAATAAAATCTGAACATCTTGATTAAGACATCCTCTTGAACAAAATCATGTTCAAGCATGCATTGATGAAAATTTAATAAGTGTTCACCAGGATGATCATGCTTACTTCCTTTGAATATGGGAATATAGTCATCCCATTAAGCTATAGTAGGCACTGGATGTGGGAAGCCAAATATGTTCGAGAAATCACAAAATCCATACCTATGACCATGAATAGCATCCATTTCAAACCAGTGAAGTCACTAATATATTCATCTATCATGGAGTGGAGTCGCCAGGTGAATGATATGAAATTTGATATATATTCACTTCTTGTTCACCATCAATAAGAGAATCTGATCGATGTCTTTCTCCCAAGGAATATTACTTCATTTTCGTTCCCGACAATGATGCTGAAAGATGTTAGATATAAAAGTCAACTCAAGACTACTATTGAGTCAAGCCTAGAAAACCTTATATTAAAAATGATTTGGTTGGGTTTAAGAGATGGATAGATATTGCTTGGTTTGAAAGGGAATAATGATACGATTTGTTAAGATCAATTACCTAGGTGCATCAAGCTAGGTAAATAAAATTAATGGCTAGTGAATTAAAGCTTTGGGTGATGTGATTGAGAGAAGGGAAAGACAAAACTGATAAATCCACCAATAAATAAAATATTTTCCTTAATGTCCTTATGCAGTAGAAGAATAAACCTTTATCCAGAAATCATTCCAAATAAGATTTAAGGAGAATAAAAAACAATGTGGCAAAGATTACTGAAAATCGTTTAAAGCAACCTTCTCAGAACATAAGAATTTGTCATACCATCATATAACATCAGCAGAGTGTTTCATAAGAAAAAATAAAGATGATAAATAGAGAAGGGACACAACACTAACCATTAACTTTATAAGCAGTTGAAGTCTTTACATATGCAATATGAATCAAACAGTCTTTAGATATAAAATATCAAGCCAAAACAAAAATATAAACCCTCTACAGCTCTCTCTCAATCCCTCAGACTAAATCCTCTCTTCTTTACATGAGAAAACATAGAATATATAGTTTCCAGGAGGTCAAACATCTTTAGATATGTTTAGTTACAAAGATAAATGTTTTCCTAAAATAAAAACAACTGTCTGATGACTCGTACCCTAAATTTTGGGAAGTTACAACAAAATCCAAAAAAATAGGACATATTTTCACTTACTTTAATGAAACTTATCTAATTTGATATGAAAGTTTTTGCAGTAGCTTGATACCATTTTACAACTGAAAGGTCATTCTAGAAGCCTTCTAGAGTGTTTTGGAACCAATTTGCATCGATCTAGGAAGATTTATATGCTCTTTGTCCATAACAAAACTTTTGGTAGCTGGCGGGGTCAAAACAGAGTGCACTTAGCTACCAATTTTCAAGGAATGATATTTTGGAAGCTAAGTATGAAATTTGAACCATGTTTTAGCTGTTGAAAATTGTAACTGCTTCAAAATTGGTCAAAAATGTTGATGTTCAGTCTTTAACTCTACTCCATCTATCATAAGCACCTTAATGCAAACCGAGAGTTGATTCTGCTAAGGTATCAAGACTAGGATGAGATTTAGGTTTTGGTCTTCTAAGAGCAAGCTTAAACCTCAAAACCCTATTAATGTTCTGCAATCTTCTATTATGTTTCCAAAGCTTCTTGTTCTTGTGCTTTAGAGTCTCATATTTAATGGCTAACTTGTCCAATGCAGAACCAACTTTAAGAGATATATTTTTAAGAGTTTTATTCTCTATTTTGAGATACCTTTCTAATACCTATAACTCTGCTAGTTCTTTTTTTAGTTTCTGAACCTTAGGTTGTTTACTAACCCTTTTATTTGATGATGTTTCAAGTATTTCCTTTTCTGGAGTCCTTATATATATAGCAAGTGACTCTGATTCTGAATATGAATATGGAAAATTGAGGATTTTTATAGTGGTGGCCTTTATTTGACCCTCTGCATCTTTCCCAAATTCAAGCTTCCTTTTAATTTTCTTTGATTTTGATGAGGAAGCTTCTATTACAGGTTCTATAGGTGACAATGCTCTCTTATTTGTTTTACTTGTGTTTGGAGTCTTTAGTTGTTGTGAGGAATTTCCTTCTCCTTTTGGTTGAGATTCTTGTTCAAACTCTCCCCAAAACAAAAGATAACCCTATGTCTTATCCCTTCTACTTAGCTCCTCTAAGCCTACTAGTTTGATTAGGCCATGATGAAACAAACTGTTGCTAGCCTTCTGAGGCTTATCCTGAACTTTGGAAGCCATTTTGGTAAGGATTTTAAGTAAATAATAAGGCATGTTCAAAGGTTGTTGTTGGCATAGGGGTAGACCCAGTGTTCAACGCTACAACAACGCACCAACAAAACCCTAGCTACCGTCCCTTTCGGCAACACCTGCGAAGCAGATGAAGTCTCACCCGAGGTAGAGGTAGGGGTGGTTACAAGGCTCAGGTGTCTGCAAACTTAGCTGGGACACAGATCTGTGATTATAACATTTAGCAATCACCTAGGATATATTATTCATCAATATTCAACCCTTATGATACTTCACAGATATCACAGAGCATCGCAGTATGTACTTAGATCTAAGATAATTCAGCACTTAGCCCCAACAAGATAAGTTAGATTCGGCAGATCAAGCGCTAAGCATCTTGCATACCAGATCTAACATTCATTCATATCTCAGAAGCACAAAGAATAAATATATCTATCTAAACACATCAAAGCACTTAGAAAAGGAAGAGACAAACACATCAGGTCGAGGCACAGAGCACAACACATAGATTTATCATGGTTCACCCCCACCCTGGGGCTACGTCCACAAAGTCTTATTCTTTATTAGCTTCAGTTAATCAGGCTACAACATAGAGCCATCCAAATCCCTCATCGCATAGGACATAATATTTGCATAGCTCGTTAGATCCTTATTCCTTGCACTAAAAGCACAAAGCCTTCTACAATATCCTGCACTTAGTCTCTTAAAGTATGCACAAAGAATTTACAATCATTACCATCACTTAGCACAACTCGCAACTCTTCGATCACATAGATCGCACTCTACTACTCTTCTCCCCCCCCTCTCTCTTTTTCACTTACTTCGCCTATACATCTATTTATACATACAACATTGGGCCTAAGTGTGGGTAAACCCATGGGACGACATCCCTTTCCCATTAAATTATCCCCAAAAACCCAAAAAGGGGTCTAGCTTCCATGATTTCTTCTTTGCGTTGCGCTCCATCTTTGACAAGCTGTCAAAATCCCAAAAATGGTCAAATATGACCAAGTGTTCCTCAAAACTTGGTCAGGCCAACAGGCCCCCAACACTCACCTGTGACTCATCCCGAGTCACTCAGGTCTGGGTAACTTTTCCTCAAAGGTCTCAAGCTTGGCTCAAGCTTCTTCTACTTGTCTCTGTGCTACTGCTTCTTGCTCAGTGAATTCTTGAACAACCGCTTCATTGATAGGTCCTTCCAGTTGTTGCTTGACTATAACAACTACTTGTTCTAGTAGTGTTCCTTAGCCTTCAATTTCTTCAAACAGTAGGTAGGCCACCTCCTGGCTCGACTGGAGTTTCTGGGTGACTTCCATCACTCTATTCTGCGTGGTAAGAGCGATTTGTTGGGCAGTGCGTTGTTCCTGGGATCTCTTCATCCTATCGATGGGTGACAGGAGCTTGAGTTGTGCTTGTACTGTATCTATGTGCTTCTTTGCTTCCTGGAGTTGGGACTCCAGTTTCTTCAACTCTGGGTCTTCAGATAGTTGTTCATATATCTACACGCTTCTGCTACTTAATTTTTTACATTCTACAGCAGGTGTTTTAATCCTCTCGACTATGCTCTGAGCATTCAATTCTCACTGGTCGTGCACTTCTTGTGGATTTTGTGGTATGGTCTGAAGCTCTAATTCCATGACCCTTTGTTGAAGTTGTTGAATAACTTCAGCCAGCTTCATCACTTGGTGCTCTATGGGCTCTTCGGCCTTCTGCTCTAAGCCGGTCACAGAGAGAAATACTTTGTTGACTACTTCTTCAATTCCTATATGCTTTGCAAGAAGATGCTCTTTCTCTTTTTGGATCTTCACTCTGTCTTCTTCAATTTTTTCTTGGAGAGCATTCTTCTCTTGTTGCGCGACTTGTCGTTGTTCAATAATTTCCTCCTGTTCTTTCTTTAGGGCCTAGGTGGCCTGTTCTTTTTCTTCCTGAGTATGTCGAAGGCGTACTTTGACTATATCAGCAATCTTGCGGAGCTGAACTGATTCATCTCCCACTTATGTTGTTACTTTTGGAAGAGGTGCAGTAGAGATTTCTCGGCTAGACTGGAGTGCTTGTTGTACTACTTGGAGCGCGATCTCAATTTGGCTATACATTTGTTCATGCTTCACCTCCTTCTTCTCTATGATTTCCTTTGAGCATTATTGACCGCTGCAACAATGAAATCAAATTCATCCAACGTGAGGGCAGTTCGCATCTTGGTTACAGGGGTTCTTGGTTTCTTTCTGGAGGAATATTTCAGAGGTGAGACCTTCATTTTCTTCGATGAGTCTTCTTCGTCCCTAGGTGGTGGTACTTCGACTTTCTGTTGTTCAATTTCTGTACCTTCTTCGTCATCACCTTCTTCATCTGGTGTAATGGAAGTCGTCCTTATAGATAGGCTGTCAACATCTTGGACTTATTCCGTCTTCTTCATCATTTTTGCTTTCTTTGTCTTACTGGGCCCAAGTGTATCCTGCTCAATTTTGGGGCTGTCGATGTCGAAAATTTCTGCGAGGTTTGCTAAAACAAGGAGGTCCTCTGACCATTCCCTGGTGATCTCTTCCAGTTCTTCTTCTGTCATCTTAGAATAGGACTGAAGTTATTCCTGGTGCTCATCAGCGTGTGGGGTTAGGTATATAAAGTGGCGGTCAACGCTGAACTTTATTAGAGGTCAAAATATTTGTAAAGTGTTCGGGGTTATGCGAGGTTCACTCCTTATGGGTGCTTTCAATTGGTTATAGTATGCATGGAAAATAAAATTCGATTGCCATTGCTTGCTCATGTCGTTTGAGTACCATAATGTACTGAACTTCACAGATAGTGGCTCAAAGGGGTCAAGGTCCGGGAAGGTTGCGCCTTCCGGTAACTCCCATGTAACAAAGCGATCAGTATCAGGAGCCAGCTAAAATGGAATTCATGCCCCTGATCCTGAGCTTCTCTGCAGTCAATCTCCAATTGATTCACCAGGTACTTCACCCAGTTCATCTATAGTCCCTCTACGCACTTTCGTGCGAGGTCAAGTACAAATCCAAATACTTGTGTTGGTCGATTCTTGTGTACCAACTTCCTTGCGATCAGTTGGAATGTGAGGCGCACTGCACCACTTTCAATAGAAGCTACCTTGTAGCATCTTGCACCTTTCTCAACATCACCATAGGCTTCTTTGATCTTCTGCGCAAGAACATGATCTGCAGTCTTTCCAGGATAGTACTCATGGGGATCAGGACCCTGCATGTTAAGAGTGGTGATCCTATTGATCAACGTTGGATCAATAGTTATGAGACGGTCTAACCACAGGTATCCCCCGTGGTAACTTTCTAGCAGCAATTTTACACAAGTATTCACCTCTTGGTGTCTACCAAAGTGTGGTATTTTCATAACATTGAACAAATTAGACTGCGTGACGTTCATCTTCCATTGTTGAGGGATGAGCTTCAAATTATTTACGGGGCGATCATGTTGTAAACTTTACGGTCCCCCAGGTTGAAGTCACAAAACTTCAACGATGTAACCTTGTCCTGATCTGCGCGGTAGGTGCGTACTCCTTTCGGTAGATATGCAGTGACTAGGGTGTATTCAAAGTCTCTAGGGACATTGTCCTTGTTAATATCACCGCTCAGAAGGGGTATGTAAGCTGGTAGGATGGATGGCACTAACTTCGCGTTGGCTATGTCATCCTTATTCTTAGTTCTTCTCTCTACGTCGGCTCGAGATGTTCCTGCTCGAGCAGTCGACGGGGAGGCTTGCACTCCTCTCGTCGATGATTCTTGGACTCTGGTGTACATTCTTATTTCTGACATGACTCTCTCAGTCATTAAATCGAGAAGGACCTCTGTGATGGATTCCTCAAGTGCGGTGAGCTCGTCGGACATACACACTCAGGAAATATAATGGAGGTCACGATGATCTCAAAATACTTCACTAAGATGAACAATCTTCTTTCAATGATCATTGTAGACAATCACAATTTCTTCAAGCTTTGAATTTTCAGTTGGAAAAAGTGTTCTTTGGGCACGACGTGACGAGCTAAATAGGAAATTCATCAACAGTCTGCTTGCAACAGGTATGAAGTTTCCATGAATGTTGATCCATCTGTTATGGCATGGTCCAACGGTCTGGTGGTGATCCTTTAATTCTTTTATGTTCATTTGGGGTGGAAGTCGAATGGGTATATCAGTCCAACAGCTATATTTCTTTGCCACGGCGAAGTTCCATATGTCATTGTTCTGATATCCCGGCGAAGCTCAATTCCTATGATTTTTCCTTCTGTGAAGTTTCCTCTGGAATCTTCTGTAAATTTTTGATCTTGGCTCTCTTCTTACTTAGCTTCCTATCCTTCTTCCCAGTGAGCTTCGTCTCGGTCATCCTTTTTCCATTATGATTCTTCTCTTCTCTCGACATAGTCACTTCGCGATGTTGAGATTCTTTCTTCATATCCAAGGGTAATACTCCTTCATCATATGGATTAGGTATTTCGGTCTTCTGTGGTTCTTCTAATTCTCTTATAGCTTCAACATCCAAGTCCCTAGTGTTCAATAGCTTAGATTTGTTTTCTTTTTCTTCCATTAAGTAGGCGATCCTTCTAGTCATAAATTCCATGAGTTTTTGCTTCTTCTGTTCTAGGGATTCCTTTTCTTCTTTTCTCTGGATCTGGTCTTTTTCAATCCAGATCTTGCCTAACAAAGCTGAAAATGGGGCATGGTCCTCAATAAATTTAATAACTTTGAATTCTTCCTCTGTCGAATCTCCATGGGTACTCATAGCTATTTGGGTAATCCTGCCACATAGGGTTACCATTTTTCCTTTAAACAACCCTATTTTTCCTAGTGAAGGAACCATAGCAGGCCTTCCTAGGGTTTCCCAAGTACTTTCTGTCATAATGTTCATC
>ML783260.1:348412-398295 GCA_009831015.1 Picea engelmannii | reverse complement strand
AATCCTGCCACATAGGGTTACCATTTTTCCTTTAAACAACCCTATTTTTCCTAGTGAAGGAACCATAGCAGGCCTTCCTAGGGTTTCCCAAGTACTTTCTGTCATAATGTTCATCTGTGTTCCCTCATCCAGAGCACAGTCAAAGTCAAAGTCTCCTATTCTTACTTCAATTTTCTCCTTTTCTTTGAATATCTCTAACAAACTGGCATCTTTATGTTCATCCAGGGTTTCTTTCATTTTCAGTGACATAATATCTTATTCTTTCTGGGGTTCTTCTATAATCTTACTATCTTGATCTCCTTTAGAGTTTGCTTGCTCCATATTCATCTTTTCAAGTCTAGCAATCATTCTAGGGCAATCCAATACTTCATGGTCCATAGCCTTACAACAGAGGCAACTAGGGTTTCTCCCAGGGAATTCCTTAGCAAGATGTCTTGGTCTTATGCAACTGTAACAAAGAGTTAATCCTCTCTTTCTCTTCAATGATCCCCAACTTTTCTTGTACTGCTTTCTAGGGTCATAATGACTAGCTTGCAAAAACTTCTTTCTAGGATCATGCATCCATTGGTTAGTCCAAAAATTCTTTCTATGCATAGGTATAACATATCTTTCATTATTCTTATCAGATCTATTCATATCAAACGTTCTTTCATCTAACAATGCCCTAGTTTTCAAGCTAGGACAAAAT
This sequence comes from Picea engelmannii, assembly GCA_009831015.1. Classification (NCBI taxonomy): domain Eukaryota; kingdom Viridiplantae; phylum Streptophyta; class Pinopsida; order Pinales; family Pinaceae; genus Picea; species Picea engelmannii. Next base: position 397,607 of record ML783260.1, on the reverse strand, counting down.
CTATCAAGCATACCTAAATCCATACTTTAGAAACAAAAAAATTCACTTCTTTTACTTCTACGGGGCACAAATCTTCTATATCCAAGAACTTTTAACTATTCTTACCTTTATCAGAGCACAGAGCTTGCGGATCTTACCTCTTTTCTTCAGTAACAACCTCTTTTCTTGCAGATCTGACTTCTTTCCTTCAGATATGTCCTTCCTTCTTCAACACAAATCTTTTCAGATCAAGTGGATCACTGCGCACTAGGGAATAGATCCACGCACAAAGCTTTCACAATTTCAGAATGAATCTCTGCACAAAGCTTCTTCTGCTCAGTTCCCTACAATCAAAGTTTCAGGTCCTAGAAATGGAACCATCTGTTGGCATAGGGGCAGACCCAAGTTTCAACGCTACAATGGCGCACCAACAAAACCCTAGCTACCAACCCTTTCTGCAACACCTATGAAGAAGATGAAGTCTCACCCGAGGTAGAGGCAGGGGTGGTTGCAAGACTCAGGTGTCTGCAACCTTAGTTGGGACACAGATCTGTGATTATAACACTTAGAAATCACCTAGAATAGATTATTCATCAATATTCAACCCTTATGATACTTTGCAGATAGCACACAGCATTGCAGTATGTACTTAGATCTAAGATAATTCATCACTTAGCCCCAACAAGATAGATTAGATTCGGAAAATCAAGTGCTAAGCATCTTACATACCATATCTAACATTCATTCATATCTCAGAAGAACAAAGAATAAATAGATCTATCTAAACACATCAAAGCACTTAGCAAAGGAAGAGACAAACACATCAGGTCGAGGCACATAGCACAACACATAGATTTATTGTGGTTCACCCCCACCCTGGGGCTACGTCCACAAAGTCTTATTCTTTATTAGCTTCAGTTAATCAGGCCACAGCACAGAGTCATCCAAATCCCTCTTCGCATAGGACAGAAGATCTGCGCAACTCGCTAGATCCTTCTTCCTTGCATTAAAAGCACAGAGCCTTCTACAATATCTTGCACTTATTTTCTTACAGTATGCACAAAGAATTTACAATCATTACCAACACTTAGCACAACTCTCAACTCTTCAATCACATAGATCACACTCTACTACNCCCCCCCCCCCCCCTCTCTCTTTTTCACTTACTTCGCCTATACATCTATTTATACATACAACATTGGGCCTAAGCGTGGGTAAACCCATGAGACGACTTCCCTTTCCCATTACATTATCCCCCAAAACCCAAAAAATACCCAAAAAGGGGTCTAGCTTCCATGATTTCCTCTTCGCATTGCGCTCCATCTTTGACAAGTTGTCGAAGTCCCAAAAATGGTCAAATATGACCAAGTGTTCCTCAAAACTTGGTCAGGGCCAATAGGCCCCCAACACTCACCTGTGACTCATCTTGAGTCACTCAGGTCTAGGTAACATTTCCTCAAAGGTCTCGAGCTTGGCTCAAGCTGCTTCGACTTGTCTCTGTGCTACTTCTTTTTCTCAGTGAATTCCTGAACAACTTCTTCATTGATAGGTCCTTCCAGTTGCTACTCGACTATAACAACTACTTGTTCTAGTAGTGTTCCTTGGCCTTCAATTTCTTCAAACAATAGGTAGGTCACCTCCTGGCTCGGTTGGAGTTTATGGGTGACTTCCATCACTCTGTTATGCGTGGTAAGAATGAATTGTTGGGCAGTGCGTTGTTCCTAGGATCTGTTCATCCTCTCGATGGGTGACAGGAGCTTGAGTTGTGCGTGTACTGTATCTGCATGTTGCTTTGCTTCTTGGAGTTGGGACTCCAGTTTCTTCAAATCTGGGTCTTCATATAGTTGTTCATATATTTGCACGCTTCTGCTACTTAGTTGTTTACATTCTATAGCAAGTGTTTTAATCCTCTCGACTTCGCTTTGAGCATTCAATTCTCTTTGGTCGCGCACTTCTTATGGAGTCAATGGTATGGTCTGAAGCTCTAATTCCATGACCCTTTGTTGAAGTTTCTGAATAACTTCAGCCAACTTCATCACTTGGCGCTCTATGGGCTCTTCAGCCTTCTGCTCTAAGTCAGTCACAGAGCGAAATGCTCTGTTCATTGCTTCTTCAATTCCTATCTGCTTTGCGAGTAGCTGCTCTTTCTCTTTTTGGATCTTCGCTCTGTCTTCTTCAATGTTTTCTTGGAGAGCATTCTTCTCTTGTTGTGCGGCTTGGCGTTGTTCAATAATTTCCTCCTGTGCTTTCTTTAGGGCCTGGGTGGCCTGTGTTTTTTCTTCCTGATCATGTCGAAGGCATACTTCGACTGTATCAGCAATCTTGCGAAGTTGAACTGATTCATCTCCCACCTTTTTTTTCCTTCTAGCAGAGGTGCAGTAGAGATTGCTCGGCTAGACTGGAGTGATTATTGTACTCCTTGGAGTGCAATATCAATTTGGCTATACATTTGTTCCCTCTTTGCCTCCTTCTTCTCTATGATTTCCTTTGAGCATCATTGACCACTGCAACAATGAAATCAAAGTCATCCAACGTTAGGGTAGTTCACATCTTGGTTACAGGGGTTCTTGGTTTCTTTTTGGAGGATGATTTCATAGGTGAGACCTTCCTTTTTTTCAATGAGTCTTCTTCGTCCCTAGGTGGTGGTACTTCGACTTTCTGTTGTTCAATTTATGTACCTTCTTCATCATCACCTTCTTCATCTAGTGTAATAGAAGCCATCCTTACAAATAGGTTGTCAACATCCTAGACTTCTTCAGTCTTCTTCGTCGTTTTTCCTTTCTTTTTCTTATTGGTCCCAAGTGTATCATGCACAGTTCTGGGGTTGTTGATGTCAAACATTTTTGTTGGGTATGCTGAAACAAGGAGGTCCACCGACCATTCCCTGGTGATCTACTTCAACTTTAGTTTCTTGAGAAAGTACTTCATTTTTAACACCATGAAAAACATGTTGAAGATCTTGAGGAACAATTTATTTAACAAGATATTGATTACAAACATCTTGAAATTCAAACCCCATGTAACATTCCTCAAAAAGAAGGTCAATGGAGTATCTTTGTTTAAATGTAACATTAAAATACTTCAGTGAATAAATGCTAGCAGCGGGGAGGGATTGACATCATTGACGAGCATGTTCTTCTAAAGAAAATATGAACATATTTATTAAGACATCCTCGTGGACAAAATCATGTTCAAGCATGCATTTATGAAAATTCAATAATTGTTCACCAGGATGATCATGCTTTCTTCCTCTGAATCTGGGAAGATAGTCATCCCATTCAGCTATAGTAGCCACTAGATGTGGGAATCCAGATATGTTTGAGAAATCACAAAATGCATACCTCTGAGCATGAATAACATCCATTTCAAACCAGTGAAGTCTCCAAATATTCATCTATCATGGAGTAGAGTCGTTAGGTGAATGATATGCAGTTTTATATATGTTCACTTCTTTTTCACCATCAAGAAGAGAATCTGATTGATTTCATTCTCCCATGGAAGATTACTTCATTTTCATCCCTGGCAATGGCACCAAAAGATGTTAGCACTAGAAGTCAACTCAAGACTGCTATTGAGTCAATCCTATCACACCTTAGATTAAAAATTATTTGGTTGGGTTTAAGAGATGGATAGATCTTTCTTGGTTTGAAAGGGAATAATGATATGATCTATTAAGATTAATTACCTAGGTGTAGCAAGCCAGGTAAATAGTGACTTAAATCTTTGGGTGATGTAATTGAGAGAAGGGAAAGAAAAAAACTGATAAATCAACCAGTAAACAAATAGTGTGCTTAATGTCCTTATGCAGTGAAAGAATAAACATTTATCTATAAATCATTCCAAATAATATTTAAGGAGAAGAAACACTAATGTGGAAAATATTATTGAAAATCCTTTAAAGCAACCTTCTCAACACATAATCATTTTCCATACCATCATATAACATCAATAGAGTGTTTCAGAAGAAAAAAGGAAGATGATAAACAGAGAAGGGACACAAGACTAACCATTAACTTTATAAGCAGTTTAAGTCTTTACATGTGAAAGATGAATCAAAATAGTCCTTAGATATAAAATTTCAAGCCAAAACAGATATCTAAACCCTCTACAACTCTGTCTCAATCCCTCGAAATAAATCCTCTCTCCTTTACATGAGAAACCATAGAATATATAGTTTCCAGGAGATCGAACCTCTTTATATAGGTTTAGTCTCAAAGATAAAAAAAAATCCTAAAATAGAAACAATTGTCTGATGACTCATACCCTAAATTTTGGGAAGTTACAACAAAATCCCAAAAAATAAGACATACTTTGACTTACTTTAATAAACCTTATCTAATTCGATATGAAAGTGGTTGCAACAGCTTGATTACGTGTTACAAATAAAAGTCATTCTGGAATCCTTCTAGAGTGTTCTGGAACCAAGTCTCATCGATCTGGGAAGATCTCTATGCTCTATGTCCATAACAGAACTTTTAGTAGCTGGCAAGGTCAAAACAGAGTGTGCTTAACTATCGATTTTCTGGGAATGATATTTCGGCAGCTAAGTATGAAATTTGAACCATGTTTTAGTTGCTGAAACCTATAACTGCTTCAAAATTGGTCAAAAATGTTGATGTTTGGTATTTAACTCTACTCCATCTATCATAAGCACCTTAATGCAAACTAAGAGTTGCTTTTGCTAAGGTATCAATACTGGGACAAGCTTTAGGTTTTTGTCTTCTAGGAGCTAGTTTAAACCTCAAAACCCTATTAATGTTCTGCAATCTATTATTATGTTTCCAAAGCTTCTTGCTCTTGTTCTTTAGAGTCTCATATTTAATGGCTAACTTGTTCAATTCAGAGCCATCTTTGAGAGATATATTTTTAAGAGTTTTATTCTTTATTTTCAGGTACCTTTCTAATACCTGTAACTCTACTAGTTCTTTTTTCAATTTATGAACCTTAGGTTGTTTACTAACACTTTTCTTTGATGATGTTTCAGGTATTTCCTTTTCTGGAATCTTTATTTCTACAGCAGATGACTCTGAGTCTGAATCTGAATATGGAAAATTGAGGATGTTTATAGTAGTGGCCTTTTTTTTACCCTCTGCATCATTCCCAAATTCAAGCTTCCTTTTAATTTTCTTTGATTTTGATGAGGGATCTTATATTACAGGTTCTATAGGTGAAAGTACTCTCATCTTTCTTTTACTTGTCTTTGGAGTATTTACTTGTTGCGAGGAAGTTCCTTCTCCTTGTGGCTGAGATTCTTGTTCAAACTCTCCCCAAAACAAAATATAACCCTGGGTCTTATCCCTTCTACTCAGCTCCTCTAACACTATTAGTTTGATTAAGCCATGATGAAACAAATTGTTGCTAGCCTTCTGAGGCTTAGCCTGAAATTTGGAAGCCATTTTGGTAAGGATTTTAAGTAAATAATAAAGCATATTCAAAGTTTTCTTACTAGTGAAGTGAAGAAGCAATATGAAATGATAAAGAATAGTCCTTCCATATCTCCATTCACACGTGATATAAACCTGAATGATCTTCAACAATTCCTGCCATTTATCCTCCAAATAACTTCTAGGAATTTCTTGTTTCCATTTCATGTTCTGATGTTCCTTTTTGAGAAATGGTCTGAAATCGATTTCCTTGACTGAGGTGGTATTAAACCACTTTCCACCTTCAAATGGAATCTTTGTAGTTGTTTCTATACTTGCCTCATCTATTTGCATCATAACATGTCCAAGTTGAATTTTAACCCTATCAAAACTTTTAGCAAACACCTCTATAACACCCTGATGATATCCCTATTGTTTTTGGAAAAAATTGTAACATCCAACGTTTTTAAACAGCGCACAGGATTTAGGATGTGCCTCAAGATATGTAATTTCTTGCAATTCCTTTCTAAGAACAACACCTCCTCTTGCAATTTTCATGTCGAAAAATTAGTGACTATTCAGAGGTTGTTTGATGATAAAAAATACAGGATATGTAAGGGTGGGAAATTGACTTAGATAAGAATGCAAGTAGAATGAAGAAAAAGAGTTCATGAATGGAAAATCGAAATATGAAAGTGCTTTGGGCGGCTGTGGAAAGATTTTAAATAATTTAAAGATACAAGCAACCGATTCAATATATTTGAACGATGATGGTCGTTACATCAAACCGATTATAATTATTGGCACGATCTAGGGTTATTATTTCTCAATTAGACATGGAGGAAACAAAGAATCATGTTTCTTTGAAAACGAACTAATGATGATCAAAAGTGATTTAGGAAGCATATAAATAAATTATACCATCCATACAAACAGTGGTTTAGGAGAGTGATAGGGCCCTTTAGTCACTTGTGATATTCTGCACATTCGGCAACTTATGATAGGTGCAAATGAACCATTTAGCTACTAAATGCTTTAACTTTTTGGTAGATAATAACCAAAAAAAATTGTCTTTTATCTACCGAAAATCACATTTGCTGCAAAAATTAAAACATGAGTTTTATCATGCAATCTCTAATTATGCCATTCTAGAAACCCATGTAGATACATCATAATCCAAAATTTATATGTGCTAAAAGACACAACGAATGACACATGACATCAGGTACTGAAATTTTGACTTAACTTAGGAAATATTGATTGGATGGAATTTTGTTATACGTCCATCGTTTTTCACAATATTGTTTAAATTTATAGTGTATTATCCAATCTTGACGGAAATTAATGCATGTTGTTGATTATTTTAGATGGAGATTGGAGAAAATGTAGAACCTGAGAATTCAACTAGAAAAAGAAAAATATATTTACATGTACATGGACCTAAAACTGTTAAATAATGTAGTGGATAGTGGGTGGAAGAGGATATGACAATGGATCCTGCAAACACAACAAATTATTGCACTTAATAAGAGGTTGGTGAGGACTATAATACATGGGATGAATACTTTGAGAAAATTGTTGTTTGTGGATGTTTTGTTTGTCATGGAAAGAAACAATTCAAATGAGAGATTGTACAAATACATTACATAGATTATTAGCTTCCAGTGGATAGTATGCCTCCTACAATTGATTCAAATCCAATAGGAATTGTGGTAAGGAATTTTCCAATTTGATATAAATAATATGTATACTTCTTATTTTATATTATTTAAATAATTAATTGTTTTCTTAATGAATACTTTTAGGATAAAGTTCTTGTTTCAAATTTTCCTAGAGAACTGACTTCTAGCCTATAGGGTGATGATCATTTATCATATGATACATATAACAAAAATATGTGCACATATACCAGCGTCGAAGATGAGGATTTGATGAAAATAAGTAACATAAAAAGAATCGCTTTAAAGATGCATAATTTGCTTAAAGACAAAGGAAAGGTGGACTACATACCCTATGAGAATGAATGTGATGGATATGATGACTTTCCCTTGAGTTTGAGATCAATTTACAAAGAGACATTTGATCATCGACTATATTGTGTTTGGCCTAGTGATCAACAACTACCTAGAGTGTATGAGGTGTTTCAATTTTGGGGATACAGCTACATGATACGACCCTCCAATATTCATGGAGAAAATATAGGCCTCTTTATGGTCCAAAATGTCCATGTGGGATATGAACATAGAAGCAATTCACAACCAACCACTAGGATATTAATTCCATATTATGGTCTGTCATATTACAGTGGTGAGTGGAAAAGGCTAGCAAAATATAAGCCTAGCATGTCAGCATATGGCCTAAATTCAAATATGTATACACATCATCTCCAATTGGAAAGTGGAAAATAAATGAATAGAGGTCATCTTATGTATATAGATGGATGTGAATACACACACAAAAATATTTCAGATTTTATAAATAGTAGTAAGGGAAGGGACCCTATTGTAAGACCGAATTGTCAATTTGTTGAAGTTATAAATGATAAAGACGGAGATATGGAAAGAGAGGTTGATATATTGATAATGGTTGAGGCTATTATGGACCTTAACATTGGGGATGAGATATTTATTAATTACCCCTTATTAAAACACACGCATGCGCGAAAGAAAAGGGAAGAACAAGGTCTCCCTAAGGATGTTCTTAAGGGTAGAAAATCAAAGAATAATCAATGAGTGTGGATTGACATTTTATAAATTATGTTGTCAAAATTGTGTTTTAATTTAAATTATTGTATAAAAAAAGTAGTATATAAAATAATGTTCCATTATTCAATTGATGTATATATGTTCATACATTCTATATTTTTATTGGTTAAGACATATTTGATTATATTTCTTTGAAATTGATACAATTATTGTTTATCCAATTGTTGCCAAACATTAAATAATGCCAGTGTTTTTTGATAGGTAGAATATATTGATGATACACCTACTAATACCCAAGATCAAACTAGGCTATTAATATTTGGATGGGATGATCCAAACCATCCTTTAAACCATACCAGGGTGAAAAGAGAAACATTGAAGAGAATACTACCAACTGATAAATTTGAAGAGCTGGTGAGATTAACATACATTGATGGCATGCCACATAGCTTTAATGATGATGATGATAGTGAAAATGCAATGCATGAAGAAGGATTGAATGAAATGCTTACAGGTTTCTTTGGGGAAGGAAACAATGATGACGATAATGATCATATGGTTGATAGTAAGAATGATAGCAGGGGTAATTACCACCAACGTAATCTTGATGATAACAACCTAAAAGAATCAATCAAGCAAGATGCGAAGACACCCATGTTCAGATTGGGCGCAAGTAGAACCTCAAAACTTTCATTCACATAGATATTATTAGAAATCAAGTCATTATTTGGTTGGTCAGACAAAGGATTCACTACCCTACTGAAGTGAGTTGAAATGTATTTCTTACTTTTCATTGTCAATTGGTGTATGTAATTCGTAAGCATTCATCAACTTCGTTTATATTTCTTTAAGGAGATTTTAAAACCATATATTGTATATAAATAGTGCTAGTATAGATTGACATATCAAACATGTTCATCATAAGTCAAACATTCAATTGATTTAATCTTTGGAAATCTTACAGGGCACTAAAAACTAAAATATTCCCTGAAGAGAATGTGTTGCCATCAACTTGTAGAGAAGCACGCCAATTTTTTGTTGAGTTGGGGATTGAATATAACAAAATTCATTCATGTAAAACTGATTGCATTTTATATAGAGATGAATATCAAAACAAGGTAGAATTCCATGTATGCAAAGAGAAGAGATACCATACAGATGTATAAGGTCCTACAATTCCAAAGAAGGTTTTACGTCACATACCAATTATACATAGACTTCAACGAATGTTTCATTTCAAGTCAATTGCACAATTTATGGACTGGCATACAAATAACAAGAGTAAATATGGATTCATGTGAAATCTGGTTGACTCCAAAGCAGTGAAACACATAGAGGAAAAATGGCCAAGTAAATTTAAAGATGAACCACGTAGTATTAGGTTTGGTCTTGTAATTGATAGAGTGTTCCAATTCTCTTTCTGAAGCTTAAATTATAGTGTTTGTCTAGTCGGATTGATAGTATACAATATTCCCCCATGGATGAGTGTTATAAAGGAGCACCTTATGCTAACTCTCATTGTTCCAGGAAAACATCAAGTTAAAAACATGGATGTTTATATTGCGCCTTTTATTGATGAGATGCAACTGTTATGGAAAGGCATAAGAATGTATGACATATCACGTCCTCCATAAAATAGGTCCTTCATGTTGTATGGTGTGCTATGTTGCACTATTCATGATTTCCCATGACTCGGTGTTTGTTCTAGTAAGATAAAATATTTTCGTATTAACACTCATAATTTATTTTCATCCCAACTTTCATACTTACTTTTATACTATTATTTTGATGTTATTAACATTACTTATTGAATTGAGGGGATTCAAACAAAGGGGATATTTGCATGTCCAAGATGTGCAGATCAATTTAAAGGGAGGTATTCTAAATATCTACATAAATGTATTTACGCAAACAACAGGGTTTTTCTACCACCAGATCATAAGTTTAGAAATCGTCTAAAGAATCAATTTGATGGAAAAGTTGAAAATATAGGCCCTCCCATGATTATGGATCCAGATGATTGGATTAAGAAGTAAGAAGATGCTCAATTGAAATATTGGGAGGATTTTTTTGATCAGGGTGATTCAATTGAAGAACCAGAACAAGTTGTAGTTAATATGCCAAAAGGAATGAAAAGTAAATCCATATTTTATGAGCTCCCTAACTAGAAGGATCTATTAATATTTCACCTATTAAATCCTATGCATATATTCAAAAATGTCTCAGATTCTATATTTCAACATATATCAGGAAAAGAGGAGGACACCTTGTCTTCGAGGAGAGATATTACTCTTTCACATACCAAAATTGATAGAAGACATTTGCGGCCAAAAAAGGAAAATGAAACATATGCAGAATCTACATGGATTTTGAAAAACAAAAAGAGATAGATCAACTAAAAAATGTCATATGTTCAATAAGGACACCTACTGGCTATGGGTCATCATTGGATAAAGCTTTTACAGTTGATGGACATATCACATGATTTAAAACACATGATTTTCATAATTTTATGAAGGTATTATATATCATCATTTAATTTTTACTGGTAACATTGATTAAGTACTAAATATATTTTGATATTTTTTTGTGTGAGAAAAATTACTAATGACCTTTGATAAATTGTTTGATAGCATATCATGCCATTGGAATTTAATGGGGATTCATGTGTTACTATTTACTTAAGGAATGCCATAAGTCGATTGTCAGCATTTACAAGGTATGTGGTATGAAATGTTCATGTGTGAGAGACATAGAGATATTATATTCCATTTTAATTTTTCACTAAAGGTTCATACTAATTTACTATTCTTATATTAGATGGGTGACCTCCAAGGAGATCCACGAATGTGAAGTACCAAAATGGAAGAAAGAAATTGCATAAATTGTATGTGTATTTGAGAAGGAGCTCCCTACAATTTTCATGGACCTACAAGTCCATTTACTTATACACCTAGTCGATGGCATTGAATTGGCAAGTGTCGTATCAACGAGGTGAATTTTTTTATTTGAGAGGTATATGAAAACTCTAAAAAGATATGTCTGAAAAAAGGCACATCCAGAGGGTTGTATGGTTGAAGGGTATGTATTGAATGAAGCATTTTTCTTCCTATGTGAATTCCTTGGTAAGGATTTTGAAGATGGGCCATGCTTCTAGGATGAAGAACAAGCATCAAATATTATTGATGGAGAAAAAGCACAATATAATGGTGTTCAAGTAGAAATTATTAAGCAAATTCATGATCATTGTGGTTGTTTTTCTTGCAATCATTAATTTTCTCTATAATTTATTTGTCAAATTAACAGCATAACATTTGGAGTTTGAAATAAACATGTTGACATGTAAAAGGTGTAGACAAGTTCATTATGTACCACATGGAATTTATGAACAGATAGATTGATTTGTATGATAAAAAGAGAGAAGAAGTGTTAGAACAAAGGATACAGATTAAGAGATCCAACCCAAGGAATACTCCACTTCCCACTGATATGCTAGGGGAATGGGGCAAATATTTCACACTCGAATGGGTTACTGAACAAATTCAAAATCAAATAGAAGATGCAAGTATAGATTCAAACATAAAACAAGATGAAATCAACATGTGTAAAGGATGTGAAAGAAATATACAGTTGGAATTTTACAAAATGTTGTTTCCTTACAGCTTTGACACTATTAACTATTTTAATATTCGTCATTATATTTGTTTTCACTGAAATAAATGGTATTTCACGGGCTAGGAAATATATTGTAATGTGGGAATATGGAAGACATTATCGTGTAGAAAGTGTAGATGTAAAGATACAATCCTTTGATTGTGGCATCATGTTTGATTTCAAGTAATCCAATCAAGCAATCTCAAAAGATAAGAATATTATTGAAGGGAATCTACAATATGTTGGGAAAATCCAAGAAATTATTGAGTTGGATTAACACTCTTTTAAATGTTGTATCTTTAAGTGTAGATGGTATGAATCATTTGAGAGGACATGAATACATGATACCCATAGTGAATTTTTTTCTATAGATTCCTAGAGGTTCCTACCGGAGGATAAGGAGCCTTATGTTCTACCAATTCATTGTGAGAAGGTATTTCTTTAACTCAAATATGAAACGGTAGTGATCATTAATATATTAATTCATAGTTTATTGCGATAATATATATGTGTTTATTAATAAATAAATAAAATTATAACATACGTCTAATATATGTATTTCATTCATGTGCAGGTATTTTTCTATCAAGATATTTTGGACACGAAATGGATATTTCCCATACATTATGATCCAATATTAAGGCATGTATTTGATGATGCATTAGTGGATATTGAGAAAAACAATGATGGCCAACAAAATGAGAGAGAGGGATTATAGAACATCGAATAAATTGACATCCATGATGAGGTTGAAGATGGTTATGTTCATGAAAAAGAAGACAACAATCCAGAGTTAGATGATGTTATGGAAGACAACAATATGGATGGTATAGAAAATGATGATCCAAATACATCTAGTAACAATATAGATGGTCTACAGTCAAATTTCAATGATGATGAAGATGATTCAAGTCAAGATGAGGATGATGATAATATTAAATACTTGAAAGAACATATGAACATTGACAATGATACACTAGATGACATTGTTGTAGACAATAATGTTAATGAACAAGACTTCTAAATTTTTAGAATTGTTTGTAATCCATGTTTTAAAAATGTTGATTTATATGGCCCAAACTTTGAAATGTTTCAATATTATTTGTGTCGATAGAAATTACTTATTGCAATATCCTTAAAGTGTTCAATCTTTACTATGAATTGTTGGAAAAAAAAATTGTATTACTTGGATAAGAGTTAGCATGGTTAGTGGTCATTTATTGGTTGATAATGTTTTACAAGTGTTGTCAAGTTATTGGTTAGACTCTGATTGAACTAGGATGAAGAACCTATTCAATAAAAATACATTAAATATGCATTTGTTAAAAAATATAATTATAAATATCGTATATGTAAAACAATGTAAATCCAAACCATTAGGATAAATGTATCCAAAGTGTGTTCATTAATTTATATTTTTAAACAAATTGAAATATTTCACTAAGCTTAAGTCGAAGACCTTAACCTTTATACCATCTAACCCCTAACCCCCTAACCCCTTGAAACATGGATGATATTGAATATTATGTGGGGACATCAGACATCCTTGAGTCTTGAAACCCTCCCATAGCATCAAGGCATGTGTCTAGTATAACCATGTCAAATTTTGATGCATGCAGGCACAGTTTGGAGAAATTTCAATGTTGGCCTCATTCATCGCTAACCATGTAGGGTCGATGGATGTCATTAATCCCTTCACCCGATATAATCCCTAACCCATTAACCATTAAACCACTTTCATGTTGGACCCTATAAAATTCTTTTGGGATGTCCCAAATTAATAGAATCATGGTTTAATCATCTCAAAGAATGCCACAAGAAAAATACAAATACATGGAAATTGGCATCTTCATCAGGTTTCGTTGTAAAGATGGGTATGTCGATTTTGATCTTTGTTGGCATGGATGGAAAAATTGGGTCATGATGAATATGATGATGATGACGATGTAAATGACAACCATGATGATGGCGATGATGAAGATAATGATGTCCCTGAGTCTTAAAACCCTCCCATACCGCCAAGGCATGAGCCTTGTCTAAATATGTAATACTTCAACATATATAGTCATGTTTTGAAGAAATTTCAACATTGGCCCCATTCACTGCTCATTTTGCAGGGTCGTTGGATGACATTAGTGATGGGCATGTTGGAAGTTTCAAGACATTTCAAGAGAGTTCTAACAAATATTCTATAGAATGGAATGACGAATGATGATAATGAGATCGACGTGCATCATGAACATTGATGAAAACTTGGATGATCTCGAATAGTATGTGGGGACATCATACATACTTGAGTCTTGAAACCCTCCCATACCATCAAGGCATGTGTCTAGTCTAACCATGTCAAATTTGGACGCATACAGTCACATTTCAAATAAATTTCAACATTGGCCCCATTCATTGCTCATTATGTGGGGTCAGTGGATGACATTGGTGAAGGGAATGTTGGAAGTTCCAAGACATTTCGAGAGATTTCTGACAAATATTCTATAGAAGAGAATGATGAATGATGACAATGAGATTGACGTGCATGATGAACATTAATGAAAACATGGACGATCTCAAAGGTTATGTGGGGACATCAGACATACATGAGTCTTGAAACCCTCACATACTGTCAAGGCATGTGTCTAGTCTTACCATGTCAAATTTCAATGCATGCAAGCACAAATTGAATAAATTTCAATGTTGGCCCCATTCACTGCTCACTGTGTGGGGTCGGTGGAAGACATTTGTGATGGGTGTATTGTAAGTTCCATAACATTTCAAGAGAGTTCTGGAAAATATTCTACAAATGTAAATGATGAATGATGACAATGATACATCCATGATGAATGTTGATGCAAACATACTGGACGATCTCAAATATTATGTGGGTACATTAGATATCCTTGAGTCTTGAAACCCTCCCATACCATCAAGGCATGTGTCTAGTCTAACCACATCAAATTTTAACGCATACAGGCACAATTTGAAGACATTTCAACGTTGGCCCCATTCACTGCTCACTATGCGGAGTTGGTGGATGACATTTGTGATGGGTGTATTGGAAGTTCCATGACATTTCAAGAGAGTTTTGACAAATATTATACAAATGGAAATGATGAAAATGATACGTCCATGATGAGCGTTGATGCAAATGTGGATGATCTCAAACATTATGTGAGGACATTAGACATCCTTGAGTATTGAAACCCTCCCATAATTTCAAGGCATGTTTCTAGTCTAACTACATCAAATTTTGATGCATACAGGAACAGTTTGAAGAAATTTCAACATTGGCCCCTGTTGAGACTTTTTCGTGCTTCCATTTTTCCCTTCCACACTCTATTTTCCCCACTTCTTTACTCTATTTTTTCCCCCCTTCCATACCTTCCCTTATTCCCATTTCCTTTTCTCCCTTATTTTTTCCCTTTCTTGATTACTATACTTAGCCATATTTCAATTTGCGGGTTTGTCGGTTCTTGGGTCGACGAGATTTCATTTCCATCCACTTGCTCATTTCATAAGTTCATTTCAAAACTTAGACTTTTTCTTCAATTTCACAAGTTCACGGGTTCAAATATTCATTCTCCTTTTTATGTGACCCTCACTTTTCACTTTAAGTTATGTGATCTAAATTCTGACCATCACTTAAAATTTAGCCTCATTTCAGGTGTAGGGATCCAAAGTATTTCATTCTTCATACACATGATTTCGATTGACTGCTCCTCTACACTTGGTATAAGTTTGATCATATCTACAACCACGGGTTGTTAGGTTCTCGGGTTGGCAGGTTCATAAAAATATTATATTGAAGCTCCCTCACACCCATCCCAGCAGACATAACCAGAATCCAGGTTGAATCTCTAAATAATCCCTATCGATAAATTGCATGTCTATTCACTAGAGTGACAGGTCAGCGGAACACTACTTCTATATCTCGGATGATTTTATATATTCTTTATTTTACATTCCAAGAACAGGCTATTTTTTATTGGGGAAAGCTCATTTCTATCAAAATTTATTCCCAATTGTCGCAATACAAAAAAAGATATAAAATTTGTTATGGCCTCTTATTTGATATTTTCTATCGTGCATTGCTTTCAATTCCCAAATTTGACCATCAGTAAAATGGTAAATTGTGAATTAGATCCCATTACCTTTTGGTATCAGGCACTATGGAGGCACAAAACCCCTCTATTTTTATATGAAGTGTATAATGATTGTGTTTCAGTCTTCAAAAAAAAATTGTAGGGCGAAAATACTCCCAGGATATTTGTTGAAGCTACAAAATTTTTAGAGAAGAAGGGGACAATAGAGAAAATGGAGAACCATAATATCATAAGGATATTCTACTCAAAATAAAATCCTTCTTGCCTTCCATATTATGTACTCGATAAATTATGTATTACAGAGGTAGCGAGGAAATATAACTTATGGTTTCACTTTTTCCATGAAAAAAGGAAAAAGAATTTTATTCCCCTACCATGGAAGATTGGAGAGTTTGTCTTCAGAATTATAAATAAAATTGATGAATTTGCAAATCATTTTAGCAATGTGAGTTTGAAGTATGTTGAAAAGATCAAAGTTTTTGATGCAAACAAAATATTTGTTGGGCATATGATATCAGTAGGGTTTAGTAACTCTTTCATTCAAACTATCTTGAGAGAAGAAGAAGAAGAAGTCAACAACCAAAGAACTCATGTACATAATGTTGGTGATTTAGAAACATTACTTAGAAGTAATTATATTTACAAGAAAAGAGGAAAAAGTCCCAGTGAAAGAAGTGCTCAATCTCTAGTTGTCACTCCTAAGAATACTACCTCCAGGAGCAGTTCTCCAAAATCCCACCTAATTAAAAATATTGTCAACAATAGTTCTAGTGGAGGGGGAGACAAGAATCCTCCCTCTGTAAAAATTGAAAGTTCACACAAGTTTCCCGTGAGAAAGAAGAGAAAAACCCCAGTGCAAGAGGAAAAAAATAATCTTATAGAAAATGATATCCAAAGATTCTCCTTGGAAAATATGGAACTAGAAGCAGACATTGAAAAAATATTTCCTGCAATAGAACAAGAGGAGCATGTTTCTCAACAAGATTCTTTACTGGAAGTTATTGGGAATGAAACCTTTAGTGAAGAAGAATCCTTCACTTTTCAAAGTGATGTTTTTGATAGAGAATCTAAAAACATGATTGTAGAAATAATTGACCAGAAAAATAAGAAAGGAAAGGCATCCTCAGAGGTCAACCTCAAGAATATGTGATTGTCCCATATTTCTAAAATTCATAGGGAAACTAGGGACGTGCTTGATGACTTTATTGATGGTTTAGAAGATGAGAATGCCAACTTAAAAGAAAGGATCAAAGAATTGGATACTTCCTTGATTCATCTTCCCATCTTGGCCAGTTCTTTGACAATGATTAAACCAACTACACATAGTATCAAGTTAAAGGGATCATCAAGTTTGCTTACAGCGGTTCAAAATTATGTTGACAAAAATATTAGAAAGAGAATGGCATTGATAATAGAGGCCTAGGAGGTATCTAAAAATATTGTTTATTTTGGTTCAAGAGCACATGCATTTCATGAGTATCTCCAATATGATTTTAAGAATGAAGAAGTATTTTACACAAATGTTTTTTTACCATTTGGGATAAAATTCTCAAACATGACATAATTAAAGAGGAGAGAAGAAGATTTTCCTTCTCCTAGTCGGATCAAACGGTTGAATGCCTATTGGAAAGAAAATATCAAGAATTTGAGAAACATTGTCCAAGCATGCAATGAAGCTATAGTGAAAAGAGAAGAATTATTTAGAAGGCTCACAGAAATAGATTTAGCAGGAAGCACTGGTGAGGTGCAAGATCCTAAATTAATCTTCAATTCAATGTTTATGACAAGGCAGCAATTTGATGAACATGTGGATATACTAAAGGGATTATCAGCCGAGAAATTTAATGGCATAATTGAATATGGTAAAGAAGAGATAGATAATTGGTTTATTGATTATTCTATGAAAATTCAAGATATTGAGGAGTCAATCCACTGTATTTATCATGACCTAAGATATTTAGAAGGTGAATTGTTTAATATCAAAATTAGTCATGAGATAAATGTAGCGTGAATGAAGAATTACATTGAAGATTGGTTTAAGAGGGCAATCAATAAATTAACTAAAGAGGGCCAAGAAATAGAAGTTGAGACAGTGCCTGTAACTTTCAATGAGGGAAATAAAAGGAGAGGAGAAATCAAGTGAAAAATGAGAGATACCATCATAGTAAGTTTATGTTGATCACATTTTTCTTTCCTTATTAGTTTTTCATCCAATTATTTTGATTCTTTGATTAGAAAGGTTTAACCGAAATCTGATAATTTCCTTTTGTCTTCCTTCCAGGTCTTGCTACTCTTCCTCCACCCACCTTCTTCTCTCCAGAGTCTACTTCTTGTTTATATTTACTTTTATGGTCCGTGGGAGACTTAATCCCAGTCCTCTAGACAAATGCATTTTAATTTCAAAGCATTGTAATAGACTTTAATATTTTTCAGAAATCCCAAGAGAACTAAATCAGGATCAGTTTTTACGATGTTTTATAAATCTGAGTTTTGAGTATAAAATATTTGAGAATGGTCTATCATTTTCTTCTTTTGAGCTCCACATGTGTCTACTCTATTAAAGTTATCTTATGTGTATGGACCATCTTCTTTTATTTTATGTGTGATCAGAAATCCTTTATTTTCTCTATGATGGATGTGAGGAAATTTTACTTATGTTTTTTAAATGTGTGATGTATGAGGTTCCTCGTCATCTCTCGAGAATTATTTTTAAAATAAAACATTTTTATTTTTTCTGCAACCTTTATCTTTCTTTGAGTATAATAGTGGACTTTGGAAACCTAGAATATCAAAGAATATCATAGAATAGAGAGGAGTACCACCTCTATAAAAACGCAGGGGGATTCACATCCTCGTGAGGTTATCGTTTTGGTCCTAGTGGATTCAAGCGTCAAAAACCCCATTCACTACTCATTGTTTAGGGTTGGTGGATGACATTTTTGATGGGTGTATTGGAATTTCCATGACATTTCAAGAGAGTTCTGACAAATATTCTATAGATGGCAATGACGAATGATGGAAATGAGACGTGTATGCTTAATGCTGATGCAAATGTGTATGATCTCAAAGATTATGTGGGGAAATCAGAAATCCTTGAGTCTTGAAACCCTCCCATACCATCAAGGCATGTGTCTAGTCTAACCATGTCAAATTTCGATGCATACAGGCATAGTTTGAAGAAATTTCAACGTTGGCCCCATTCACTGCTCACTGTGCGGGGTTGATGTAGGATAACATTTGTGATGGGTTTATTGGAAGTGTCGTGACATTTTAAGAGATTTCTGACAAATATTATATATATGGAAATGAAGAATGATGAAAATGAGACATCCATTATAAACATCGATGGAAACATGGATGATCTCAAAGATTATGTGGGGACATCAGACATCCTTAAGTCTTGAAACCCTCCCACACCGTGAAGGCATCTATCTAGTCTAACCATGTCAAATTTCGACGCATACAAGTAGATATTAAAGAAATTTCAATGTTGGCCCCATTCATTGCTCAGTGTTTGGGGTCAGTGGAAGACATTTTTGATGGGTGTATTGGAAGTTCCAAGACATTTCAAGAGAGTTCCGACAAAGATTCTGCAGAAGGGAATGAAGAATGATTACAATGAGATGTTCATGATGAACGTTGATGCAAAAATGTATGATCTCAAAGATTATGTGGGGACTTCAAACATCCTTGAGTCTTGAAACCCTCTCATACCATCAAGGCATGTGTCTAGTCTAACCATGTCAAATTATGATGCATACAGGCACATATTGAATAAATTTCAATGTTGGCCCCATTCACTACTCACTATGCAGGGTCAGTGGATGACATTTGTGATGGGTTTATTGGAAGTTCCATGAAATTTCAAGAGAGTTTCAACAAAGATTTTCTATATGAAAATGATGAATGATGACAATGAGACATCCATTATGAACGTTGATGCAAACATGGATGATCTCGAAGATTATGTGGGGACATCAGATATCCTTGGGTCTTGAAACCCTCTCATACCGTCAATGTAATACCCCAAGGATGTGCCCTGATTTCATTATGAATTGTAATTATTATTTATAGGCTGGTGAGCCAAGTTTATATAATTTGGTGGGCTTATGAGTTATTAGGCCATAGAGCCTAAGTGTTGGTGGCTAAGAGCCTGCTTTTGTACATGTAATTATGCACATTATTAATAAAAGATAAACATCTTTGTCTGTGGACCGACCATGATGAATGAGTGATGGGGGACTAATATTTCACAAAGCCTGAGTAAGGGAGAGGGGGCTAAAAGGTTGGGATAAAGGGCTAGGCTTAAGAGCTTAAGTCCTTGGGAATAATAATAAAATATTATTATTCCAAAGCTATGTTAATGTTATGTTTTATCCTAAGTTCTTTGGAAGGACGGGTGACTTCCAAATGGGAAGGAACGAGCTTCATGGGTGACAAGTGTCAACCCAAGCGCATGAAATTTAACCAAGGAAGTGAATTGTGTTGTGGGTTTGCTTCCCATTCCATGGACGGTTGCATCTGAGTGGGGTGGGCATTCCTTCAACCATCACTTGAATCTATGGATTGACCTTCCAATTCATCCATTCTCCATCTAAACACAGTTTCCCTCAGTGTTTGAATCTCTGTACACTCCTACACATTATGGAACCCAGAACAGTGAGTTTGTTCTATATAGCTGGTTGGGGAAAATCGACTGTCTAGTAATTGTTGAGCCTGGTTGGGCTGAAGCATTTGTTTGTCACCTGTTTTGGGAAGCCCGTGTTTGTTGTCCCAGTTGACTGTGGTGGCCACGCAGTTCTTGACTGGATGTGTTTTGTTGATGTTGTATGTTCATTGTTGAGCCTTGCTGTTATGTTTTCTTTGTACGGGAACCGAGATTAAGGAAATTGATTGTCTATCATGTGTGTAACCTCTCTCTAGGTGAGGGAGGTGATTTTTGTTGAAGAAGCAGGTTACCAAGCATGTGAGCGACTCTCTCCAGGTGAGAGAGTGCACAGAGGAAGTGAGAACTTCTAGAAGGGGTCATGTAGCTGCTATAGAGCTTGGAGACTTTCGATCTGGTCTGTTTTTTAAGCCCAAGGCAAGGGAGGTTAGCAGTCGAAGGACTATATGGGTGATAGAGAAGGTGTATACTCCTAGGGTGGGACAAGCATGTGGGGAATGAGAGTCTATGAGCAGTGGGTGTAAGTGACCCCTGGGGGAGAATCCTTCCTCTGTGACTGTGTGTTTTTCCACTAACCTTGCCTAGCCTAGGAATCCCTACCCAGTGGAGATTAGTCCCAACTCGGGGGTGACCTACTGCTGAGAGTGATGAGTAGCGTGGTCTAAGGCTGGGAGGTTCGTGGAAGGTCTACATGCAGTTGGTGAAATTACCACAGTTTCAAAGATAAGTATCAATTTATGCTTAATATTATGTTTTTCATGCCTGTGATGCTTATATGTTATCATGTATTCCGTTGTGCATATGAATTATTGTTAATCCCATTAATTATGTATGCTAGAAATAATTATGTGCTTACTCTGTGATTATTGCATTTGATTCATTTAAATGCATGCTATTAATTAAGTATGAGAATGATGTTTTCGTGAAGTAGCGTTTTCCCAGCCATGGGGTTGATAGTCAGGGAAGTTACAATCTGGTATCAAAGCCCAAGATTTAAACACTAAGCCTGAATGGGCTGGTTAAGTGGTCATTGGACCCGAAGTTTCAAGTCGAAATTGCATTTGGAAGAACCAATTTCAGACCCTAGAATGTCCTTGAGAGCCAAGGAGTTACTTGACTGGGATACAAAGCTCAGGAAGTATTGTGGTATATAAAAACCGTAACCGGAATGGTATTTGACCATGGAGAGGGAGTGCTCGACACTTGGAGTGTGGGATCCATAGGATCGGTTCGTAAGGAGAGACCTTTGCAACCTTTAGATCCGGAAAAGGGTGACGAAAGGATATCCGAGAAGCCTATCGGAGTTCGACTATCAAAAGAAGTGGGGTTCGTGGAAGTATAAATGTTGAAACACTGAAAGGATCTGCGTCGTAGATCTGAGTGAGGATCTGACTGTTGGATTTCACTTGGAATGGACATGGACACCTGGGTGTGTACCACGTGCCAGTGGGTCGAGAAGAAAATAAAGAGTGGTGGGACTCGATGACGTCGCCGAAGGTTACATGGATCCTCCAAAGTGTGCCACTTGCCACTATAGATGTGGGAGACAACTGTGCTCCGTGGGCCCGGAGGGTAAGGAAATCAGAAGTTCGAGAGTCGGGAGTTGGAGAGGGAAGCAAGTGGGGAGCGCTAAGACACAAAACCCTGAAACCCAAAACCTCGAAATCCCGAAGTCCCAAAAACTCCGAAGACGGAAAGACCCTGATGGATTTCAGTCATTGGTTGTTGTATAGATGTGGACCGTTGATCCACCCGTTTTCGGGTGTTCGGTAATCGAAACTCGAAGGATAGTAGTGTTGAGTTTGAAACCTCCTGAAGCATGAAGTCGTGAATCACCTTAGCAGTCTAGTGTTTGGTCACAACCCGTGATCGCATGGGGTGGGAACTAAGAAAGAGGGGTCTATCACCCGAAAGTTACAGAGTCGATCAGAGATCAGAAAATTCATGAAGTTGGAGCATTTTTAGAGTTGTTTGAAATTGAGAACGTCTTAAAATTGTTTATGAATGATAAAGGAATTGTCAAGAAACGAAGGCCTGACAAATTCTAGTTGTCTGCACATTGTGTTGCAGAAGTTAGAAAAGTGCCAGAACCATTTAGAGTTGTCATCGAGTGCACAGAAATGGAAGAGGCGTGAATTGCCTCTAGTTCAGAGAATGAAGGAAAAGGAATGGATGTCAACTTTGGAGTCAAAGGATCGAACTCCAATGGGCACAGAAAGGAGCTTGATAAGGAAGGGCATATGATGAAAATCGTTGAAAGATTGCAGAAAGAGGCCCAGGATCACCAAGTTGATAACAGAAGGCTCCAGAAATCTCAAGATAAACAGGGTGAATTCAACTTAAAGTTGTTGAAAAGTCTGGATAGGATAGAAAAGAAATTACAAAAGGAGGGTGACTCGAGAAGAACATGGATTCCCCGAGCTTCTGAAGGGAGAAGATCTAGGAGTTCTAGTAGACACCATCAACACTCCCGAAGTCACTCCAAGAGAAGGGCACGCAACAGTTCAAGCCCGTCCCCTACCAGAAAATACCAAAAATCTAGAGTGGATGAATTGAAAGGAGAGATGAACAAGATCAAGCCTCCAACGTTTGATGGAGAACATAAGAAGGAGGAAGATGCCAAAACTTGGTTGCTTGGTATGAGGAAATACTTTCAACTACAAAATTATTCCTCTCATGCAGAGGGTGGGATTGCCATGTATCAACTGAAGGGAAAGGCATCCATGTGGTGGGATCAACTTGTGTAGGTGCAACACATCAGAGAAAAAGACATTACATGAAAAGAATTCAAGAGGTATTTCGAGAGGAAATACTTAACTAAAAGATATTATGACAGAAAGAAGAAAGAGTTATTTGAACTCAAGCTAGACAACATGACCATTGATGAGTATGAACGTAATTTTTTGGAATTACTGAAGTATGTTTCGCTCATCAAAGATGAGTCTGTCAAGATTCAGAGGTACTTGAGTGGATTACCGCCTTCTATTGGGGATAAGATCCAATATGATGACCCAAAGACTATGGAAGAAACGATAAGGAGGGCGAAGTCCTTATTTGAACAGCAGAGAGAAAAGCCTACCTTTCGAAAGGCTTGGGATGACCAAAAAAATTTCGAGAAAGAACAAAGGCAGAAGGGAAATAAACCACCTTTTTTCAGAAACAATCGTCCTTTAGAGAGCCCAGGAAGGATGAAGTGGGTGGAAAAATTTCAAGGCCGACACCTATGGAATGTTGGGGCTGTAAAGGGAACCATAGGTACAGAGACTGCCCCCACCGAAATGATAAGACGAGGACTGTCCACAATGTTCAGCAAGCTGAAAAAATGGAGGAAATAGGCAGTAAGATGCCAAGGATCTATGCAGCCCTAGACAACAAGCAGGTTGAATATCAGTCACACATGATTGAAGTGGAAGGTATGATCAACAACCATGCCTTTACTATTTTATTTGATTCAGGGGCTAGCCATAGTTATATAGACCCTAGAGTGGTAGAAAGTTTGCATTTGATAAGAAGAAAAAATGAAAAGTCTTGGTTAGTGCAGCTAGATACAGGAACCAAGAGGAAAGTCACAGAGTTAGTCAAGTCCTATCCTGTGGACATGAATGGATTGAGCACGAAGGTTGAATTGAACATTCTTCCATTAGGCTTATGACTGTCTAATTGGGATGGACTGGTTGGACCAACACCATGCCATCTTGGACTATCACAATAATACATTCACTTGCTTAGATGAAGAAGGGAATCAGAGAGCAGTCCAAGGGATTCCCAGAGTTGTAGCTATCAGGGAAATCTCAGCGATGCAGCTGAAGAAGTGCTACAGAAAAGGATGTCAATTATTTGCAACCCATGTAGAGGAAACACCTAAGGATAAGGTGTCAAGTATTGAGGATCATGTGGTACTTAAAGAGTTTGAAGATGTATTTAAGGAAGTACTTGGACTACCTCCGAAAAGGGATATCGATTTCTCTGTGAACTTGATGCCTGGAGCAGCTCCAGTGTCAAAGGCTCCGTACAGGATGAGTACGCCAAAACTGAAAGAGTTGCAACTGCAGCTTGAAGAGCTTCTGAAGAAGTGGTATATATGCCCAAGTGTGTCACCTTGGGGTGCCTCAGTCCTATTCATAAATAAGAAGGACGGAACACTGAGATTGTGCATCGATTTCAGGCAATTGAACAAAGTAATGGTGAAGAACAAGTATCCTCTGCCGAGGATTGATGATCTCTTCGATCAGTTGAAGGATGCAAAGATCTTTTCGAAAATAGATTTAAGATTGGGATATCACCCAGTAAGAATAAAATATGAAGACATCAGCAAGATCGCCTTTAGAACAAGGTATGGTCATTACGAGTTCATAGTGGTGCCATTTGGACTGTCAAATGCACCCATTGTTTTTATGTGCTTGATGAATGGAGTATTCAGGGACTATCTAGACAAGTTTGTCATAGTCTTCCTGGATGACATTCTGGTGTATTCCAGGAAAGAGGAAGAACACAAACAACATATGAGGATGGTGTTGCAGGTGATAAGAGAGCACCAACTGTATGCCAAGTTGGGAAAGTGCTCATTTTATCAGGAGCGGATCCATTACTTGGGACATATTATCTCGAAGGATGGGATAGTGGTAGACCCTGAGAATATTGAGGCCATTAGAGAATGGTCAACGCCAAGGAATGTAACGGAAGTTAGATCCTTCATGGGATTGGTTGGGTATTATAGAAGGTTCATCGCAGGGTTTTCCAATATAGCTTACCCTATCACTTCCTTGCAAAGGAAAGGGAAGCAGTTTCAATGGACAGAGAGATGTGAGAAAAGTTTATAGCGATTGAAGCAACTGTTAACAAGTGCTCCAATCCTAAGGATTGAAAATCCAAACGTAGATTTCATGGTATGCACTAATGCATCCAAAGAAGGACTAAGAGGGGTCCTCGATCAGAATAGATTTGTAATCTGTTATGAATCCATGAAATTAAAAGAGCACGAGAAGAACTATGCAACCCATGACTTGGAGTTGGCAGCCATAGTTCATGCTCTAAATAAATGGAGGCATTACCTCATGGGAAGGAGGTTCAAGCTCAGAACAGACCATAACGGTCTGAAATATTTGTTTGATCAACCAACCTTAAATGTTAGACAAAGTAGGTGGTTGGAATTTCTATGTGAGTACGAATTTGATATCAAGCATATCAAAGGAAAGGAGAATAAAGTGGTTGATGCACTCAGCAGGAGGGTGCATGAATTACATGCTACAACCATTAGCATGTATCAGACTAATATTAAAAGAAAAATTCTGGAGGCTGCAAATGCAGATTTGCAGTACAAAGAATTGGTAACCAAGCTACAGCAGGGTAAGATGCCACAGAAGATGGAATTTTATAAATTGGAAACAGATGGAATACTTTTGTACAAGAACATAATTTTTGTACCCAATGTCCAGGGCTTGAAATAGATGATTTTGAAGGAGATGCATAATGTACCTTGTGCAAGGAACCCTAGATATTAGAAAAAAGTAGCAGCAGTCAAGAACCATTACTTTTGGTCGGGTATGAAGAGAGAGATCATTGAATACATTGTTAGATGTATGGAGTGCCAGAAAGTTAAAGCTAAGTATAGGCACCCAACAGGGTTGTTGCAACCTTTACCCATTATGGAATGGAAGTGGGAAGTAGTAACGATGTATTTTATTATAGGATTTCCCGGAACCAGAAAGCAACATGATTCGATCATGGTGGTGGTGGAAAATCTTACAAAAGCTGCCCATTTTATTCCACTGAAAACTACTCACAAGGTAGCAGATGTCGTTGATATTTTCATAAAGGAAGTGGCACGATTGCACAGAATTCCTAAAACGATTGTGTCCGACAGAGACCCGAAATTCACCTCGAATTTCTGGAAAGGATTGTTCAAAGGATTTGAAACGAATCTGAATTTCAGTACATCCTACCATCCTGATTTTCATGGGTAGAAAGAGCAGGTGAATCGAGTGATAGAAGACATACTGAGAATGTATGTGATGGACACACCATCGAAATGAGAAGACTACCTGCACTTGGTAGAATTCTCCTACAATAATGGGTATCAAGCATCATTGAAGATGAGCCCATTTGAAGCACTTTACAGCAAAAGTGCAATACTCCAGTAAGTTGGGATAATCCAGCCGATAGGGAAGAAGTTGGGCCAGAGTTACTCAAGGAAATGGAAGAGCAAATGCTTAAAATTAAGCAGAATTTAAAAGCTTCCCAAGACATGCAAAAAAGTTATGTTGATAAGAACAGAACCCACAGAGAGTTTAAAGTGGGTGACCATGTTTTCCTGAAAGTAAAAGCTAACAGAGAAGTTCCCTGAAGATGGGAAGTTGCACGAAGTTGGCAGCCAGATTTTGTGGGCCATTTGAAATCCTAGAAAGGATTGGGCCAGTTGCATATATGCTTGCATTACCTGCATCCATGACTGTACATAATGTGTTTCATGTTTCATTGATTAAGAAATATATACCCGATGTTAATCATGTTATCGATTGGAATGTGGTTTAGGTGGAGCAAGAAGGTGTCATGCAAGTGCATCATGTGCGTATATTGGATAGGAAAAGAAAAAATCTCTGGAATCAAGCCATAGAGCTTGTAAAGGTCCAGTGGACCTAGTACGGTCCTGAGGACGTGCCATGGGAGCATGAGGATGCTATGCGGGCATAATACCCGCATCTTTTTGAATATTTTGGAAATCTTGTTGATGTTGTGTGAAAGTTGCACTGAGGACAGTGCAAGAATAAGTGGAGGGGATTGTAATACCCCAAGGATGTGCCCCGATTTCATTATGAATTGTAATTATGATTTATAGGCTTGTGAGCCAAGTTTATATAAGCTGGTGGGCTTATGAGTTATTAGGCCATAGATCCTAAGTGTTGGTGGCCAAGAACCTGATTTTGTACATGTAATTATGCACATTATTAATAAAAGGTAAACATCTCTACGTGTGGACTGACCACGATGAATGAGTGATGGGGGACTAAGCTTCCACAAATCCTGGGTAAGAGAGAGGGGGGTTAAGGTTAGGATAAAGGGCTAGGCTTAAGATCTTAATTCCTTGGGAATAATAATAAAATATTATTATTCCAAAGTTGTGTTAATGTTATGTTTTATCCTAGGTTCTTTGGAAGGACGGGTGACTTCCAAATGGGAAGGAACAAGCTTCATGGGTGACAAGTGTCAACCCAAGCGCATGCAATTTAACCTAGGAAATGAGCCATGTTGGGGGTTCAGTTCCCATTTCGTGGAGGGTTGCATCTGAGTGGGGTGGGCATTCCTCCAACCATCACTTGAATCCGGGGATCGACCTTCCAATTCATCCATCCTCCGTCTAAACATGGTTTCCCTCGGTGTTTGAATCTCTGTACACTCCTATGCATTCTGGAACCCAGAACGATGAGTCTGTTCTATATAGCTGGTTGGGGAAAACAAACTATCCGGTAATTGCTGAGCATGGTTGGGTTGAAGCGTCTATCTGTCACCTATTTTGGGAAACCTGTGTTTGTTGTCCCAGTTGACTGTGGTGGCCACGCAGTTCTTGACTGGGTGTGGTTTGTTGTTGTTTTATGTTCGTTGTTGAGCCTTACTATTGTGTTTTCTTTGTACGGGAATCGAGATTAAGGAAACCAGTTGTTTGGCCTATGTGTAACCTCTCTCCAGGTGAGGGAGGTGAGTGTTTTTGAAGAGGCAGGTTACCAAGCCTGTGAGTGCCTATCTCCAGGTGAGAGAGTGCATGGAGGAAGTGAGAACTCCTGGAAGGGGTCCTGTAGCTACGACAGAGCTCGAAGACTTCCGGTCTAGTCTGTTGTTGAAGCCCAAGGCAAGGGAGGTTAGCAGCTGAAGGACTGTCTGGGTGACAGAGAAGGTGTATACTCCTGGGGTGGGACAGGCATGTGGGGAATGAGATTCTGTGAGCAGTAGGTGTAAGTGACTCCTGGGAGAGAATCCTTCCTCTGTGACTGTGTGTTTTTCCATTAACCTTGCCTAGCCTAGGAATCCCTACCTGGTGGATCTTAGTCCTAGCTCGGGGGTGACCTACTGCTGAGAGTGATGAGCAACGCGGTATAAGGCTGGGAGGTTCATGGAAGGTCTACACGTAGTTGGTGAAATTACCACAGTTTCAAAGATAAGTATCAATTTATGCTTAATATTATGTCTTGCATGCATGTGATGCTTATATGTTATCATGTATTTTGTTGTGCGTATGAATCATTGTTAATCCCAGGAATTATGTATGTTAGCAATAATTATGTTCTTACTCTGTGATTAATGCATTTGATTCATTTAAATGCATGTTATTAATTAAGTATGAGAATGATGTTTCCGCGTAGTAGTGTTTTCTCGGCCGTGGGGTTGACGGTCGGGGAAGTTACAGTCAAGGAATGTGTCTAGTCTAACCATGTTAAATTGTGATGCATACAAGCACAGATTGAAGAAATTTTAATGTTTTCCCCATTCACAGCTCACTGTGTGGGGTCGGTGGAAGACATTTGTGATGGGTGTATTAGAAGTTCCATGGCATTTCAAGAGAGTTCTAAAAAATATTCTACATATGGAAATGATGAATGATGAAATTGAGATGTGGAAGATCTCAAATATTATGTGTGGGGTCGATGGATGTCATTAAGCCCTTGACTAGATATAATCCCTATGCAATTAATTATTAAATTGCCTAACCTCTTAGCCCCAAATCCCTTATCCCTTGACCCTTAATCCCTTAAACTGTAACCCCTAATCCCTTAACCCTTAATCCCTATACCCCAAATCCCTAAATCCCCTCATCCCCAAATCCCATATCCACTTAACCCCCAACAACTCAAAAAAATAACTATTTAGGCACAGTAGGTGTTAAATTGGAAGCCAAACTAGAAGCTAAGTTGGATGCTAACCAAGAAGCTAAAAAGGAAGCTAAGTTGGATGCTGACCAAGAAGCTACACTTGGTGCTAACTTGGGCACTAAATAGGGCACAAAATTGGGCACTAAAGTAGGTGTTAAATCAGGTGCTACGTTACTAGAAGCTAATTTGGATGCTAACCAAGAAGCTAAAAAGGAAGCTAAGTTGGATGCTAACCAAGAAGCTACACTTGGTGCTAACTTGGGCACTAAATAGGGCACAAAATTGGGCGCTAAAGTAGGTGTTAAATCAGGTGCTACGTTATGCATTAAGTTAGGCTCTAATAGCACCTAATTTCGCACCAACTTTTGTTTCTCAATGAAAATAATTCCCAAAATATCACCATCCTGATAAATAACGCTGACTTTTACAAAAACGTGGAGAAAAATACATTAAAATAGACAGTGGAAGAAAAAAAGGGAGCTAAAAAGGAAGCTAATCACAGGGATTCGTTGTAGTGTCCCTTACTGATCCCTCCTAGTTATGATTGGGATTTCTTGATCTATATCGAGACCTATGAGTCCACCATCGGTATGGTTCTTGTTCAAGAGGATAGTGTGTAAAATAACATGTCATCTACTATCTTATGAAAGGAATTGTTGGTCCAAAGCTTCAATACTCTCACGTAAAAAATTTGGCCTTGGAAGTTTTTCATGTTGTCCAATGTTTACAACATTATATACTCTTGCAGAAGACCATTGTTGTTTCTTATGCAAACCCAATGTAGCACATCTTGAGCCATCAGATCATTAGGGGCAAGTACTCAAAGTGGATATTTATCTTACAAGAGTTTGAACTTGAGTTTGTTTCTTCCAAGTCTAAGAAATATTTGGCTTTCACTGTGTTGATGTCCGATATTCCCTGAGTCAATGAAGAACATGTGGCTAATGACTCTTTCCCTAATGATTTTGTATTCCTCATTGAATCATATGACCTCTGGTATGGATATGTCCTTGTGTATCTCCAAATCTAGTGTTTCCAGCCTTAGCTATCCCATGATGAGTGTTGACACATACGCCATTAGGCTAGACATTACCTTATTATTGATGACACCCTCTATTGTCGTGGGGTTGATTTGATTTTGTGTTGATCTCTTTTCCATGAGGAAGTTGAGTGAGTTATAAATGACTACCATGCCAGAGAATGTGGAGGTCATCTCTCTAGGTTAGCCACTCTCTAGAATATCTTGTGCAGAGGATACTTTTAGCCTACGATCTTCAAATATTGTATCCATGTCATCCAAAAGTGTCACCCTTTTCAAGTCTTTACTCAAAAAATGTGTGCAAATCATACTCTGTTACATCATGTGGTTTCCATCGTTCCCTTCACCAAATTGGGGATTTATTTCATGACTTTTAATCCTACCTCAGTTAATGGCCATGGCTACATCATAGTGGTTGTTGACTACTTCACCAAGTGGGTTGAGGACTTACTTATGTTTTCTAATGATGGAATCACCACTTCTTTGTTCATATTCAATCATATCATTGCTCTGTTTGGAGTACCTAGAACTGTTGTGACAGACCATGTGTCTCATTTTTTCAACAAGATGATGACTGGACTAGCCACCAAATTGAGTTTTTGTCATGAAAACCCAACACCATGTTATCCTCGGGCTAATGGCCAAGTTGAAGCCATCAATCGTGTCCTAACAACCATGATCCAAAGGATGTGATGGAAAGACGAGACTAATTGGCACCTTACGCTATTTTTCAGCATTATGTGCCTACCAAACCTCAACCAATATTGCCACTAGGTTTACACCGTTCCAAGTTTTTTATGGTCTAGAGGGAGTCCTCCTAATTGAATGCGAAATCCCATCTTTGAAGCTAGATGTCAAAAAAATTCCCAATACCTCTACCAAAGAATAATTTCTCTTGCATTTAGCCTGACTTGATGAAAAACATCTTGATGTTGCATTGGCCAATGAGACTCATAAGAAGCATGTAAAATCCAAATATGAAAAATCGATTCGACCTTGTGTCTTTGCGGAGGGAGATTTGGTTTTGGTCTACGACCAGGACCATGATACATTGGGACCAGGTAAGTTTGAACCCCTTTGGCATGGTCCTTACATCATTAAATGCATCTTGTGCAAATGGGATTATGATGGAAATCCTCTTCCAAATCCCTGCAACGGGATCTACCTTAAAAACTATTATGCTTTGTCCATATGGCCACATGATGCTTTGTACATAATGTATTTTTAAGTTTTTGGAGTGATTTTATTTTATTTTATGTGTGTCTATTGTCTCATTTTTATTCCTATCATGATTCATTCTTGATTTGGATATGTTATCATCCACATCTACCTACATAGGCTTCGCAGATGGTGTTGATGTAGTACCCAGGACATTGCTTCCATTGCTTGTATGATTTTCTCACCCAACGATAAACTCGTCAGTTTAGGGGGTATTTACCTTGGTCTTGTAACCAATAACATTACAAAGTAAAGTGAGATCATTGATCTCCTATCTAAGGCCATTTCTCTCGGCATTCAAAACGTAGTTTTCAGGTTGGACTCCCAACTAGTGGTATCTCAGTTGAATCACACATATATTGTCTGAAGTCCTACGTTACTTCACAAATATTTGAGGATTCGTCTTCTTGAGAGGCACTTTGATTTCATTTTTATCAACATTTTCCAAGAGAGTCCAATGCACTAGTTGATTCATTAGTTAATTACGTGTTATAATGGAATTTGTCACATTAATTAAGCATTTGTAAAGCATGCATGCACATCCACACAGGTTTCAATCACATCATTACGCAACCATAAGTAGTATCCAAAACAAGAATATATATAAATATATATATATATATATATATATATATAGAGAGAGAGAGAGAGAGAGAGAGAGTGGTTACATCATCCCCAAAATGGGGTAGTATACAAATTTGGGCTCCATGGCCCATACTAATACAAAATGTATCAACCAACTAAATAGATAGAAATTGTACAAAATGGGGGACATTGTCATCTATTCATCCTAAGAATGCATGGCGTGGTAGTATACCACTTCCCAGACCACTTTCCCAAGAAATCAAAGGAAAGGGTGAGACACTCCAATTGTATGGAATTGAATACATGGTGTAATCTTGTCCATCTACATCGGGAGCACGCCCATGGGAAAGATCTCTAGGTTTCTCCACACCTCATGGAGATCCTGAGTGTCATTTTCCCTCTCTTCTTCTAATGACTCCTCATTACTACTCCAGCAATGGGCTCAGTGCCATCCTGATGGTCACTTCAGTTCCACATTTTTGTCAGCACAACAAACTTGATTAGTTCTACTAGAGCGCACAAAAAAACATATTTCGAAAACCAAAAACATTATAAAATTAAAAGTTCCAAAAATCATTTTCAATTATTACCAAGCAGTCCTCAATGTTCTCCAGGGGGGAGTGTGAGCTTTGGGTCATTATGAAAACCAATCCCTTCATAAGGAAATTCCTCCACGACTACATTTTTTTGTCTCCACCATCGTACCTAACCATTAGCATAGTATGTTGACTCTACCTCTAGTAATTCATACCATGTGGTCTATCCACTACAGCATCTTGGGCTCACTTGGTCCTATCTAAGGGATGATTACTTGCATCTACATGATTGGGACATGCTCCAAGAAGAATGTTACCAAGACCGTCCTATACCCAAACTATTTTTGCTTCCCTGTCTTGCATTGAGTCAACTAGTCTTTCATGTTGAATAGCATTCCCAAACACCAGTTAAAAATCGTCGACTCCAAGCATGCTAGGGCATACTCAATATTCCCTTTGGAATCCAAGTGTGGTTTTTTCGATCCTTCCACTTGAGTGATCATAAAAATAATTTTCTTCAATGGAATATCTATGGCATCTCGAATGGGGAGCTTGTTGCTTGTTCTACTAGCCCTTGCATGACAATACTCCTCAATGTAATCCATAATGGACCTCTTTGATCTAGATGGACCTCCTGATAACACTATTGGGGTCCCTCGTCGTGATATCCTTGTAAGGAAGTATATGTTCTCTACTTCTATACTCAGTTGGTTTCCTTTGACATAATTAAAACATTGTTGGCCTTGTTATTAGTATTTCACTAGCACATCCAAGAGACGTGGTTGGGACTAAATGCTTTAGCAACAGAAAAACCTTATTATCCCACAGTCTTGTAAAGCATCCAAATTTTTTTGATCACCCATGGCCCTCAGGTCATCTGCCTCATGATCCCTTTATTTCCACTCAATCATGTTGTCAAGGCATCCTACAAAATACCAACAACAAAACCCATCAGTCAAAATCGCAAAATTGTTGAGCCTAGCCTCTAGAATTGACATTTTTCCCTGTGGTCGTTCTTGAACTTAGCACACCAAAGCGATCAGTCATGGGATAGGGAACTGCCATCTAGTGACCAGACGCCAATGAGCCCTCTGTAAACCCATGACCACACAAGTCGAGATGAATTGGGATTTCTTAAGAAAAATTTAGCTAGTGAAATGCAATAAAAAACTGATCAAATGATGGAGGATGGGATCAAGAATTACCTAGAACTGATGGTTTCAAATTTGAGTAGATGAATCTTCCACAATCATCTTTGAAAGATCTAGATTGGAAGAGGGTTTTCACCAAACTCTTCTAGTTTGGTCAATGTGAAAATGAAGTTTTTGTTACCATGGTGAGTTTTTTTTACGCACTTGGGTACATAAAAAAAACCTTTTCACACTCCAACACAAAGTAAGTGGTTTCAAGTTATTTCATTTTTGGAGCAATATTTATTTTTTTATAAAGGTTTTTAACCAATTTTGACCTGGGAGTCTAGTTTTGACTTAGCAATAGGACTAAAGGGACATTTGTTACAAATATGGCGACATCCACTAAACTTGAGGTACATGTTTCAAACTAGCATATAGGGATAGTTTTTTCCCTATGACATCATCTTACATTATTTACCATCCATTATGTCGTCACAAAAACTTAGGTTCAATGTTGTCAAATTGCAACATTAGCCACTTTGGTTTTGCATGGAGTAACATGTATGGTAGTGCCTACCCTTCATGGGAGACCTAATTAGCACCATGATTTCCACCTAGTGCCCATGTTGTGATTTCTCATAGGCCCAAAAACACTCCTTTAGAA
This sequence comes from Picea engelmannii, assembly GCA_009831015.1. NCBI lineage: Eukaryota > Viridiplantae > Streptophyta > Pinopsida > Pinales > Pinaceae > Picea > Picea engelmannii. The sequence goes on along the minus strand of ML783260.1, from coordinate 363,107 downwards.
CCACCATGACTTGGAGTAGAGCCTCATTCCTCTCGCTTCACCTATATTATGGCCATATCCCAAGGGGGTTCCCGTCATTTTATGTTACTTTGCAATCACTTATGCATGTGTTTCTCATGTCATGCTACTTGGTATTGCGTTGTTTCTTTCCTTGATCCCACTTACCGCCATTGCAATGACACTTGACCACTCGCCACTTGTATTATTTGGCCTCCATTTTGTGACCATCTACCCATGGAGAGAATCGTTGCTAAGAGTGGACCTCACTTGCTAGTACCAGTCTACATTCATGTTGCTTAAGTCGATTCCATGTGCTTGGAACATAGAAGCATGTTGTTAATCCACTCATTCTCTCCAGAAGAGCTCACTTTTAACTATTTTCCATGCTCGTTAAACCATGAAAAAGACACTTTGATGAAATCACTTTTAACTCTTTTTCATGCTCCCTAAACCATGAAAAATATGCCTATCGAGTATACTTTTAACTATTTTTTAAGGCTTGTAAAAATTGAATGAAAAATAATATTGAGCACACTTTTATCTCTCTTTCACGCTCATTAAACCATGAAGGAGACACTCAAACACAAAAAATATGGGGGGGGGGGGGGGGTGTTAACATTGATCTTTATTTATAAAAGTGTTAGAGTTAGACATGTCGCCATTGAACATGGAACTTGTTTGCTTCATTGTCTTACAGTTGGGTTATATCTTGTGTAGGAGCCATATACCCTTCATATGAGGCACATTTACTCTTCTAGTTGGTTACTCTTCCAATCATTATGGAGAGTGCTACAATGACTCCAGCGTTGTTGCACTATATCAGTGGTCCTCTTGATTCTTTCTACTAGGTCATCATCATGTCATGTTATATTTTCAAGGGAAGTTAAACTTGAGTCAACCATCTATGTCATTCATCCTTGTGTCAGTTGTACTTGGTGATTCTATATCTTCATATTATCTCTCATTGTATGTTTCATATCATATGATGGGGGAATCATTAAGGTCATTCATCAATAGATCTCTTCCTATCGACTTCATCACATTATCTAGGACATGGATCTATAAACTAGCTTGCAATCCTCAGTGGCAAGCTTCCTCACAATCGACAATGGGCTTACATCATTGACTCATGATCGATTGATTCTACAAGTGTTCGAAATCATATCTTCTATTCACACTTGCTAGATTGTACTAGGTATCTTGGGGTCCATTTTCATCATTGGTGGGTCCCCTCACATCTATTAATAGTATACCTCAATGACCAATAATTAAACAGCTTCCACCATGCTCAACATTAGCTCATCTATTTGCATGTTGTAGATTTGTACCATCAGGATTTGGGACAAAGAACTTGGGTTTGGGACCACATTGGTCATTCATTCTACCCCTCCCAAGTTGTGATGGATTATATCACTATTGTATGAGTACTCTGAAGACTACGAGGGAACTCTCATTGGTTCTCAATCTCTTCCTGATATATACAATGACATAGATCCACATTTTATTTGTTCATGGCTATGATATATTTGTTGACATGGATCCACTATGTACTTTTTGTGGCCATGGTATTGCATTTCACTTCATGGATCTGCAGCATATTGTGTTGGTGGCCATGTTTTGTCTCTCTTCCTAGCATGGGTATGCCTACCTCATGGATTATCTATACACTTGATTTCTAATTGCAGGTACTCCATGGATTCCTGGCCTATTTTCTCCCTCCTCACACTATCTCACATTGGTGACCATTATTGTAATGTGTTTTGGCCATTTGTTCCTCTTCCAACCTCACACATTAGGGGGAATTTGTTACAGCCGTATTTTCCACCCTCGGGTCTCATTAAGGACACATTGATGATGTTATGTTGAGACACACACTTTTTCCTTGGTTTCATAATTTTTTAGGACAGTCGCTACTAAACCCATTGATAGGGTGCAACAGATCACTATTGAACGGATTTGCAGCGAATGATTGGTCTCTAGTTACATTATTGTTGGCCCACAACCACGGGTCTTCACTCAGGGAGCCTATGACATATCACCTGCATTCATGGGATATTAAATAATACCCTTAATTTTGTTGGATATTGATAAATACCTCCAAAACTCCTTTTGTTGAACCCCCCTCCCAATACATCTTTCCAATAAAAGAAACCCATATTTTTACTAGATACCCTCTTTATAGCCCCAATACCTATAAACCCCTCGATACCCACTTCCCCCCCCCCCCACCCCGCAATACCTACAATATATTGACTCTGTTTTTCACAACTTAAAAATCCCCTTTATGAATGAACGTGATAAGATTTTGGTCAACAAGGTGAAGCCCCCTGTGCCCATGACCAGCTATGTAGCCTTCTAGAATTGGTGAATTCTTAGGAGATCAGTGCTATATGAGTTGGTTATCTCATGACAGGAGATTGGGAACTCTCAACCAGTCGAATTCACTAATTTCTATAGATCTAGAAGCCTTTCCTAACCTCCTCCACCAATAAATATAAGGAAGGTGTTTTCATGGGAAAGAGGAGGAAGAATCGTTTACAGGTACATGTTGATGGATTTTCAAAGGAGCTTCTCCACAGAGTTTAACCTTTATATCATATTTTCCTTGCTTGAGTGAGGGTTGAGGAGGAGCAAGAGAAATGGTCAAAGGAGCATCTCTTTCATGACTCAAGGTATGGTTATGTGATTGATGTATTTCTCTCATTGATTAATATATAGATTAGTATGGTTTTCCCCTTCTCATGCTTGTGTATTCAATGTTTAATACTTTCTTGAGTTAGATCTAATCTTTCCTTTAGTAGATTAGGCTAGCTCTACATTGGATTTTGTTTCCTTAAGAAAAGGTGTTAGAGATATTTTTTTGTCTGTTTGTGAGCAAGTAGAAAATTAGAGTTGGATTTATATCTTTGGGACTACACCAGCTAAGGACATGCAAGGACAACCTTCGTTGATAAGGTATGACTTTCTCTCCAATTCTTGTAGCATAATTAAGGCAAATCTAGTAGATCTAGGGAAAATTAGATAGAAGTCTAGCCCTGTTATTTGTCTTGGATATAGGGTGGATCCAAGGGGGGTCTTTCAAATCTGTAGGTGAGATTTATCTGCAATAGCATGATGATTGAACTTCAACTAAGAAAGGTGGGTAGAACAAAACATGACATTATTGTGGGAAATTGGAACATATAGCATAGTTACCAACTTAACGACAACTATAACCTCAAAACGAGAACTTAGGTCTAATAAACTCATATTTTTGGTTCAAAAACACCAAAATAAACCATCATTTCAAAAAGTGATGTTGTTGGTAGCACCAATTTTTGTGGTTAAAATTGTGACTTGTTTGAAATTGCGACCTTGACAACCAATAATTGAAGTTAAAATTATGACTTAATTGAAAAAGTGGCCCTGACAACAAGTACCATCACAAATAAAAATGTTAAAAGTGGCTCATAAATCAAAAACTCAAAAAACTATTTCTTAATTTACATTAAAAATGAAAAAAAAATGTGTAAACAAATAAAAATAATAATAAATAGCACATTTAAAAAAAAATGCATAACACAAATTTTAAAAAAATAAAAAATAAAAAGTTTTAAAACCAACTTAACAATTTAAAAAAATAAAAATAAAAAAATTTCAAATTGAATAACACAATTTTAAAAATAAAAAAGCATAAAACTTTTCAAAAATTGATTTTTTTAAACCCTTTTAAAAAACTAATTGTAGAAAAGAAAAAAGAAAAAAATTTAAAAACAATTTTTTTTTTTTTTTTAATTTCTAAAATTCATAAATAAATAAATTAAGGAAAAAAACCAAAATTTAAAATTTTTATAATAAATAAATAAAGTTTTAAAAAAATAAATTTTGTTAAAAAAAATTAAACCAAAATGAATTAAAAAATAAATTTTGTAAAAGGATTTAAAAACAACTTTTATAAAAATATTAAAATACAAATTTAAAAAGAGAACAAACAAAAAATATTTAACATATGAAATAAATAAATAAATAAACAATTTTAAAAATATCAAAATAAAAATGGAGTAAATTTGAGGAGAATTATTCCCAAAATCACCCGTCCCCTTCGCACCCACCCCTCCTTCACCCCCTCAAACGCACAGCCCTCACTCACCCCCTCTTGTACCCCCTGCCCTTACCTTCCCGCAGATAGCACTGACAAGCGATAGGTCGAACACGACATTAACCTTCCACCTGTAGACATTGTCTGCGGGTGACACGAGGAGGTGGGGGGGCGGTCGCGGGGGAGGGGTATAGCGAAGGAACGAGGGAGGGGTACGGGGGAGAAGGAGAGGGGGTGAATGAGCACTGAGCCCATGAGGGGCCTGATGGAGGGATGGGTGCACGGGGAGGGGACAAGGGCTTATGCGAATCACCCTCCCCCCACTTTGCTCATTTTTGTGTTTCTTGATATTTTTAAAAAGTGTTTTTTTTGTTTGTTTCGTTTTTAATTGGTTTTTATAAAAAAGAAATTATATATATATATATATATATATATATATATATTTTGTTTGTTTCATTTTTTATTGGTTTTTATAGTTTCTATATATAATTTTTTTAATTGTTTTTGGTTTTTTAGAAAAAATAAATAATTTTTTTTTTTTCAATGATATTTTATTAAAAAAATTGAAATTTGTTTTTTTGTTATATTAGTTTTTAGGGTTTTTTACTTTTTAATAATTTTTAGGGGATTTTTTTTTAATTGTAGGTGTTTTTCAATTTTTTTAATTTTGATTTATAAATTTGCTTTTTTATTTTATTTTTTAAATCTAAATTTATTTTTTTATATAAAAATTCAAAATTTGATTTTTTCATTGTATTAGTTTTTAGGGTTTTTTATTTTTTAATATTTTTTAGTGATTTTTTTTTTAATTTTAGGTGTTTTTCAAATTTTTTTTAATTTAGATCTACAAATGTGCCTTTTTTTTATCTAAATCTAAATTTAATTTTTTAAAGGGTTTTTGTTTAACTCAATTTATTTAAAGCTTTATGCAATTTTTATTTTTAAATTGTTTTATGCATTTTTTTTTTAAATAATTATATTCTCTCTTAAAAAATGGTTATATTCTCTCTTTTAACTTGTTCACACGGTTTTTTAACATTTTTTTCAATTGGTTTTTACTTTTACTTTTTTTATTTGTTTTATGTAATTTTTTTAATGTACTATTTTATCTTCTTATTTTTTTTTTTACTTGTTTACGTGATTTTTTCCATTTTTATGTAAATTTAAAAATATATAAAATTAATTATGAAATAGCTTTTCAAGTTTTTAATTTAAAAATCAATTTTAACATTTTTATTTGCGATGGTACAAGTTGTTATAGCTATAATTTTAATTAATTTGTAATTTTAACTCCAAAAAAAAAATTGGTGTTGTTGGGAACATCTCTTTTTAATTCGATGGTCATTTTTCAACAATGGTATTGGTTGTCAAGGCCACAATTTCAAACAAGTCACAATTTTAACCACCAAAAAAAAGGTACTATGAATAGCGTCACTTTTTGAAACAGGGGTAGAATAGTGAATAAATATGACCTCTAGAAAAACGTGAACTCTAGAGGGTTCTCATCAAGTTGGTAGCTTTGTTATATGGAGAAGGATTGATGGAAAAAAACTAAATACCTAGAGGAGAAAGTGAAGGAGCTTAAAGGAAACATGTCAACAAGAACATTGATTGACCTGCAATATCAAACTTTAGAAGGTGAAGTAGATAACTATACATTTTTTGCTAGTGATTGGCGGTCCTTTCCTGTTCACACTTCTCAAAGTGAATGGATAGTCAACTCTAGTTGCACTATTAGGCAACAAACATCCGAATAGCATAAAAATAGAAAGAGAAGTAACTCCATGTCTTGAGAATTAGATAGAAGAATGAATGAGAAGCCTCTTTGAGGGGGAAGCCTCATTTTAAAATATAAAAAATGCACAATATAATATGCTCACTAAAACAAGGTCTCCTTAGTATATATAGAAGACAAAGGGTAGCGCCGAGTGTTATCCCAATTAGTCTAGAGCTAGACATGAGTTTTTCATGCTTGTTTTTGGTCACTGGTTCGAGTCTCTTGATTCCCTCGGGGCGAGGCCCCGTAATCAGAGTAGACAGTTTACCTTGTTTACCATCCATGAAATGTGGGGAAATAATCGATGAGTTTCCCATGCTTTCTTCCACACGAAAAAAAATATAGGAGACAAATGGTACAATTAAAATTAAAGGGTCTAGCTAACCAATAAGGACAACACTAATATAACAATAGATATGTAATAACTCAATATCTAAATCTTAACATCCCCGTCACCTTTAAACAAGTGTTGCTCTCAACCCTTAACTAGTTACGAATGTTTCTACATGAAGAAATCATCTTCCCAAGTGTGTGATGGTTGAAGTAGCTCAGTGGAATTTTAAATGTTCTTAAAAACAGTGCTTACACGTCGAGATTCATGGAAATAGACTAAGTGTGAAAAGTGCATAATGAATGATGTGAAGGTCGAAAAGGGGAACATGGAAACGTGAGTTTGGGATGTTCAAGAATGAAGTGGTAGGGGGTTTCTCGCATCCGCATTTGTATATATTACTAAGTGTTGATACAAATACTTTTTGGATGTTGCAGAAATGTGGGTTCATTTCAGAAAATGTGGAAATGCAGGTTGTGGGATGTTCAAAAATGAAGTGGCTCCCACAACAATACTCTACAATCAAGAAATTGACTAAGTATAGAGGATGCAGAGAAAAGGCAGTTGTTGAACCTCATAAGTCCTTCTTTCTTTTTCATTACTTTGCACTTATATTTTTTCTAGGTATGTTTTCCTCCCATAATTTGCATTGTCATGCCTTACCTCCATGACTTATGTTTTTTTCATACTTATGTCATTTTTTTATATTCGCGGGTTGGCGGAATCGCGGACTCACGGTCTATCACTTTTTTTCTTTGAACCTTTTTTCCATTCTTCATTTATTTTCCATTCTCAGACTCGCAGACTCGTGGTCTCTTTTCTTTTCTATCTCCTATCTTCACAAGTTCGTACAATCTATTGCATTGGTTATTCAATATTAAGTTTTCTCTGATGAAGAGACCTTTTATGTACAAAGTTTTTTATTTTATAGGTCTTCAAATAAACTGATCTTTGAAAGAACCTCAAATAATAAGAAGGGAAAGTCAATGTCCACCATTGATACTAAGAACATGTTGTCGTCAAAATTATCCTCAATTCATAGGGTCACAAGGGATGCATTGGATGTTTCAATAATTAATATGGAAGAGGAAAATCTTAGGCTTAAGGAGAAAGTTAATGAATTGGAGACAACTCTCATGCCCCCACCCATATTGGATACACCAATCACCATGATACAACCTGACAGAACTCTTCAAGGAACTCCAAAGTCAAATCTGAGAGTAAAATGAATTTCAAGCTTAATCATTGCCACTCGACACTTTTTTGAAGAGAATATAAAGAAAATAATGTTGCTTATTCTAGATTGATGGGACTTGACAAAACAAAATCCGCTATCGGGATCCTAATTCAAAACACTAAAGAATACTTAAATGCATATTTGAAGAATGATGAATGATTCTTCACAGATGGAGTTGTTATGTTTGTATCAAAAGTCTTGGCAATGACAGATCATAGGAGAAAACATGAATATTTTCCCTCCCAGAGCTGTATGAAACAATTAAAGGCATGTTGGATTGAAAGAATTAATACATTAAATGGGTTGTTAAATCAATTAACAGAACTATCACGGAAACATACTGAGGCATACTCAAATATTATTGGTTTGGATATTGCGGGCACAATTATTGAAGTTTCAGATCTAAGCTTAATATCTAATTAAATGATCATGAGTAGAGAGAAAGTTGAAGAGAAAGTTGAAAATTTGAAGAAATCATCGACCGAGAAATTTGATAGTATGATTGAGTATACTTATGATGACATTGATAATTGGCTTGTTGAGTACACAAATAAAAATGAGGACATTGAAACTATATTGCAAAATTTATCTATTTACCATAAATAAATTGAAAGTGAATTGTTAAACATAAAAGTAAATCAAGAAGTGATTGTTGCCCCGTTAAGGGAATATATTCAAGAATGGTTAAACAAGGCTATAATCAAGGTTTTTGAGTTTCCAACGGAAGTAGTTACAATCGGCCACTTAACCGCAATAGGCAAAGATATAAAGGGTGCATCAACAAGCAAATGAAGGCAAGAGATTCCATCACAGTAATTCCTTATTGATTACATACCTTCTTGCTTATTAGATTTCATACAGTTATATTTATTTTTTCATTGGAAAAGTATAACGAATTTCGGTAACTTCCTCCTTGTCTTCTTTCCATATCATGTTTCTCATTCTCCACTCCATGTTCTTCTCTTCATCATATTTATTGTAAATATTTTTTCTGGTCCACGGGATCCCCAATCCCATTCCATTAATGGACAAACTCCTTTAAATTTTAAGTATTGTAACAAACATTATCATTTTTTATAAATTCCAAAGAACTAAGTCAGGATCAGTTTTGATTGTATTTTATAACTCTGAGTTCTGAGTATAATATATTTGAAGTCGATCTATCAAAATATTCTTTTGATCTTAATAAGTAGTATTCTTTCAAAGTTCTCTTGTGTCATTGAACCATTTCTTTTATTTGAATGTGATGAGAATTTTCATTAAAATGTGATGGATGTGAATATTTTATCATTTTCTATATTGCATGGTGTTTGAGGTTCCTGGTCCACTTCTCAGGAATTCTCCATATATTAATTTTATTTTTCGGTATTTTGAATTTTAGTGAGCCATAAAGAGATGGATTCAATCATTTGACAATATCCCATATTATTTTTGATATAAAATATTCAAAGAGAATCATAATCCAAATAGGAGTACCACCTCTTTAAAAATGCAGGGGGATTCATATCCTCGTAAAGTTGTTGTTTCGGTCCTGACATATTCAAATGTCAACATTAGTGTGAATAAAGGGTAATGAGGGACCCTGCGAAAGGAAGGAATGAAAATTGACTAGGTATAGAATTATAGACTTGTGGGACTGTGGGTTTGCAGGCTTGCAGGCATGTGGGGATAAGGGAAGGATTTCCCACAACCTGTATTTGTGAAAAATGACTTTAAAGTATGGAATGTCAAAAAATACACTAAGTACTACCAAGGCATTAAAACATTGATCAAGAAAACTTGATCAACAGTATCCTCTCTCTTATTTGATAGGTCTACTTTATTTGTTTGATTATTTCATTAGGAGTTTAAATAAGATAGATCTTAGCTATATGTTTCTACATATGTTTCCTCGACCTATTATTCTTATGTAACACAACTCCTTCATCGGCTTAGGTGCTCATTCGTCTAGTTAACATTACTAGGGAATGTTAGACTGTGTTTCAATAGTGACTTGATGTAATATTTTACTTAGTGTCATGATGATGATCATTATAACATCATTTGTGGGCAACTTATACATGTAACATGGCCTCACTAGACTTTTGTAATATGTCACATGTGGAGATGGAGATAGTTTTGGGAGTTATTTGGTGGTGACTTGTCTTTCAAGTGATGGTGACCTACACTCATAGGTCATTCTTATCCACTACTTATACCTTATATCTTGATGATATTATCATCAACATTTATGGATTGGTTTATCTCCACCCTTGATCGTGTCTTATGATCAATGGTCTAGGCTTCTCCTGGTTACTATAAATTGAGGTAATTGGTCTTGAATCCTAGAGTGGAGAGTGTCTTATGGTATTGATCATTATAGTGGACCCTATGGGTCCTTAGGCTAGATCATCCAATTATGATTGAGATATATGTGGATCCCATTTGAACTCCATACATGTGTATTCTCTAGAAATTGTAATTGGGAGAGTTACATCAAGAATAGAAGGCCTTGATTATATAGATATTTCCCCATATGGGTGTTACCATGTAAATTTCTTGTCTCCTCTCTCTTAATTGATAGGTCTACTTTTATTTGTTTGATTCTTTCTATAGGATTCTAGATAAGATAAATATCCGTTATATGTTTCTACATATGTTCCTGGTCTTTCAATATCTACAAGCCACATTCCCACAACAACATTAGATTCAAATCCACTTCTTCTTGGATAACCATAGATGTTCTTACTTTTTTCTAGAGCCAATAAATTTTCACTTGTAACCATGATGATTGACTTGGGTTTTATTACCAAGATTTGTATTCATAAAAGAGTGTTAAGGCTTCATGCAAGAGGCCATTTTAGGAATAACCAAAAATGATTGCATTCTATGACGCAATATTTCATTTAGGAATTCCTTCAAACAATCTATGGCCAATGTTAACATTCTAACATTTGGCATACATGTCTACAAATACATTTCCCACAAATGCATCAAATTCAAATGCACTTCGTATTGCATAATCATGCATCTATTTACCTTGTTACAAGTGAAATAAATGGGCACATGCAAAAAAAACACTAGCTATCGTGATTGGGTCAGGTTTTATTCCATGCATTTGCATTTTCACACCATCTCATTTAGGAATCATTTCAAACAATTTGTGGACAATATTAAGTTTTCCACATTTGTCATGCATATCTACGAGCCTAATTCCCACAACAAAATTACATTTAAATCCAATTCTTATTGCATAACCATGGATCTTCTTACCTTTCTCTAGAACCAATATGTTTGCACATACAGTTATAACACTAACTATTAAATTGCTTACCAAGTTGTACTACTCATTTATGTAATCATTCATAGATCATTTTGGGTTGTAGTAGTCATGGATTATTCAAGAAAACTATGTTCCTTTGCTTTGTCATCTTATGAGTCAATGGAAAACAATGGTAAGTGTTCTCTTGAATTATATGTTATGAGTAATTAGTAAGGCATCAATTGAATATAAAAAGGATGATTATACTACAAAATGAAAATATGAATTATTTCCTTGATTCTTACCATTATTTGATAGTATTATATCATCACATAGTGTACTTATGAATAAATATGTATAGTAAGTCAATTGTTTATTGATGTGTGTATGGAGGTTTTGTGGACACTTTTTTAAAAGCTAATGGACACTTTTTTTAAATCTAATGGACAATTTCAATTCTAGGAGAACCAAGTTTCTTAAACAAGTCTTCACCACTTGAATACAATCCATTATTATCATACTCGTGTTTCCAATGTATTGAGTCGAGTTGTAATTTATATATTTATATATATTACCTATATAGTTTTGTTATTTCTACATTGATGGTTGTGAATTCATTTCACATGGAGGTATCTCACATAATGCATTTGGCATACATTCCTACATAAAATGTGTTTCCCACAAATGTATCTCATGGATTGTATTCCATGGTGAATGTTCTCTAGAATTCAATATTTTTCATGGGTAATGATTAATGCCTTAACAAGGTAAGTCATTTCATTGTCAGTGTTTCATGGGAATAGAGACAATTCTAGGGTCAGTGTTTCATGGGAATAGAGACAATTCTAGGGATAACCATAATTGATTGCATTCCATGACTCAAAATTTTGGTTAGACATACTTTTTAACAGTTTGTGGGTAATATTAACATTTATGTATTTGGCATGCACATCTACAAGCCTAGTTCCCACACATCATTATATTAAAATTCACTTCTTATTACAAAACCATGGACCTTCTTACATTATTCTTACCATTACTTGATAGTATTGTTACCATTTCATAGTTTAATTATGAAGAATTTCAGTATAGTGAACCAACTATTGATGTGTGTATATGGAGGTTTCATGGATCAATGTGAAAAGATAATGTGTAATTGTAGTGTTGGGAGAACCAAGTTTCCTAAATAAGTCATAACCACTTTAATACAATCCATTATTATCATACTCTTATTTATAATGTCTTCATTCAAGTTCTATGTTGCATCCTTATTATACCTTAACTACATTTTTTTCCTTAATAAAACCTTGTGGGGAAACCATGTTAAACTATACAATGAGACATAACACAAGAAGATTGGCGAAAAATGATTTATCCATCTGAACAATATATTCATCTAGTGATATTAATAAATCATACACGAATTTAATTACCTCATGAACTGAAGAGTGCCAACACACTAACAACCCATCAACAGATAAAAATGGCACCTCATCAAGGATACGGATAGCAACTCATAAAGAGGTGATCTAAGACTTTGTGATTGTCTAGGGACTCACAAGATAAGAAACCCAAGGGATGCTTGCTCGCATTCATGGATGGAATCACTAGTAAACTTGTTGACATATACTAGTGTGCCTAACTTAAAGGGATTCGAACTAGGCACCTATTGTCACAAAACTAGCCGAATTACCAACAACATTAGCAACAATCAGTTGAGCCAACCCCCTGGGCTATAACTTACCTATATATATTCACCATTACTACATTGATGGTTGCATATTGAACACATAAGGATCCATCTCATGCAATGTATGTGACCTTGTTGATAGAAAAGTTGCTAAAGAACCCACATATTTGGTATGAGATAAGATGATTTCATTTTGCTTGATATAAGATTATGGATTTAGTATGTTGAGGATTTAGTATGATGCCTTGTCACTGCAATTCTTTCATTTAGTTTGTTGTGTAAGTTGAATTATGGTATGTTTTGTGATCATTTTTATTATAACATTGTAGTCTTGTTGAGAGTTGGATTACAAGGATCTATTAATTCATTCAATGATTAGTAATGGATGTTGATCTTTGTAGGTAAGACTCGATACTCATAAACACTTGATTTTTGGTTGTTTTTATTTAATGACTTGTGCATCATATAAGAGTTTAGGCCTTTCACTTATGATGTTTAAGGAAGAAATATAGATGAAAATTAATTCATAAGGATGAGATGACAATGTTGTAATGCCCTTTGTTCATTAAATGATTATTCCTTAGTCAATTGAATAGCTTAGAGATCATTATAGTGGTTATTTGGTGAGATCGTTTGTTGATGGTTGGAAAGTGTTAAAGAATGGTCCCAAACACTAAATTTCATAACAAAATTTCCATGAAGCCTGAGATGATAATATATAGTGAACGTTGGGACACCACAAGCTGCCTTGCCTACTTTTGATTATCAATTTCTTAACAAAACTTTCATGTTTTCAAATTATTCAAGTTGATTAGAGGCCTCGGATCATCCATCATCAAGGATTGGTAAACTTGAGAAACATTGGTATTATCTAAATTTATTTTATGTGACATGTAAATTGTTGTTGATATTCCACTAGATTAGTTCATCACAATAGACCTCACATGTTTTTGAAAAATATATCTATTATGTAGTGTTTACTTATAATTATAACTTAATATTAATAGTGTGGCACTCAAATTACTAAAATAAACTGAGAATGAAATAAAAATGAGCTAAAACATTAAACACCACACCATCCACACAATGAACATAAGATATGTCTTAGGAAAACCCTGACAAAATGTGTGATTATGCCTTGCTCTTTTCTTCTCAAGTATGAAACACGAATACAAAGAAAGATGAACTCACTATGGAGTTTCCATAGACATTGTGGCCTATATGGATACTAAAAGGTCTTTACTTTATTTTTTTGCTTACAATATCCCACTCCTTTTCTCTTCTTAGCTATGGAACGGTAAATAAATACAATAAGAATGGAATCCAGGTTCCTTTACTAGTGGCCCAGTGTTTAACATGTCATGATTGTAATGTACCTAGGAAGGAAAATATGGGGTGCCTAGGGAGGTACCAAAGGGGAATAATGAATGTAATATAACCATAATCATGGAATATTCCTACTATGTAATTAGAGGAATAATAAAATAAGAAGGGGTAGTTGGGATAGATCCTTAGGAATACTCGTATATTTATACTTTCTCATCCGCAATTAGCATACCTAAGTAAATTACACATTAGGGGAATTTTGATGTATAAAAAGGGCCTCTTAAGAGATATTATAAAATATTACATGAGTTTTTCATTTCGTGGGAGAGGTATATTTACAACTCACCTTTTGCACTACAATCCATGTGTTATAGCAAGATTTTCCTCGCCCTTTGCAAATTTGCCCAGAAGGCCTTTTTCCATTTCCCTATGCAAACTTGAAGTCCCTTTTTGCAAATCCCAGAACTAAAAACAACATTTTTCCACATATACGCGCCCTACCTATTGTACAACATGTGTATACGCAAGTTTCACCGCTACAGTCCATGTACATCGGGTTTTGTGCCTGTTAACTCCCAAACTGAAACCATCCTTTCGGCCGAGTTTTGGGTGGATATCATAGCTTTCAGTAGTAGCTTCAAGTCATTTTTGAGTTTTTTAGTTCAGAAAAAATTTTGTTTTTTAGTGTGTCTTAGGAAATAATCGAAAATAAAGTCTTCTATTTTGAAAATATGACTGTTTGCTTTCAACAGCTAACATCATGTTTTAGGACCTATTGTGTGCTGTGGAAAGCGATAGCTTTCAACAGCTAACAGCGTTGTTTCATCAATTCAAGGTGCTGTGGAAAGTAGCGAGGCGCGAGAAGCTCAATAGACAGTTCGCACGTGGCACGATACGGAGAGTACTCGCTTTCGCGCTAAGAAATGTTTTTAAATGATGTGGCACGTGGTTTTGCTTTCAGCAGCTAAAGTGAGTTTTCATATCAAAGGGTGCGTTGTGGAAAGTATTCACTTTC
>ML783260.1:325836-338928 GCA_009831015.1 Picea engelmannii | reverse complement strand
GGAACTTCTCATTTGCTTAGTGTGACCCTGCATTATTTATGTATTTGGTTGTATAAACCCTGCATTCCAATGTATTTGGTTGTCTAAGCTATATTCTTCACACCTTTCTTGTTATCTGGCCTCTGATTTACAGCTTCTAAAAGAACTGGTTCATTAAGTTATTCTGATAAGTAATCTCTTCATTGCACTATCTTAGTATCCCATTGATCCACCTACTGAAAACAATTCATCTGTTAAGTTACCAGGCATACTTAGCTTACAACCCTAAGTAGTTTCCTGGAGTGATAACAGTGCCCAAAATTAAAAAATGGTGTCGAGTTTCCATGTCACGTCACGAGATCCATGATCCTTGACCTTCCATATACTGGAAGCATTCCGACTCGGCCCTTCAGTTCCACTTGAGGCCTATAAATGGGCCAAATCCGAGCTATGGAAAAAGGAGAAGAATTCAACTTTGAGAGCAAAGTTACTCTGGAGAAATTATTCACTTCATATTGAGTCTACATCCCTTTATCCTTTTAAGTCTAAACACATTATTCAACCCCCAAGATATTCCCTACATGATTGAGAACCTCATTGTCTCATATGAGTTTGCCTTTGGTGGAGGATTGAAGTAGTGGAGGCCCATATGGAAGATATTTAGTTTCTCGGTTTCGAACCCTGCCGACATAGAACTTTGTAATTCATTCACTTCTGTTGATTACATTTTAATAGAAATACTCTTTTCTAGTCCAATTAATATCTTGCAAATATTTGAATTGTTATTCCATGGGCGTATTTGTTATGAATGTTGATGGATTATGCTATTGAATGTGCTAAATTTATATATTATCACCATATGATTGTGTTTCTTGGTTTCTGAGGACAAGTTGCAGGTGTATTGCTTTAAGTCAAGTGCTCAATGGTGGACTTCATCAAACGACTAGATGAGGTAAGCTCTTTATCTTGTCTTGTTAGCATATTTTCTTATATAGCATACATGAGATTAGAGTTGATTTTTGTAGTCATTTTCGTTTGTTGTGGTTTACCCCTAGCCATAGAGAGATTTTCCTCGTAACAAAATTGGCAACCATACTAGGGATAGAATCTTCTTTTTGGGGTTTGGAGTGTTTTTCTCCTCTGATTGTTCTCATTTATATTGATTTTCTTGTCATCTAACTGCTTGACAACCTCTATTCATTCTGAGTCTAAGTTTCTTAGCTTTCTCCTTAGCCTGGTTGTGTTTTAGCACATATACGCGGGTTTTTACCTAGCAGTCTCTTACATACGTGTGATGTCCTTCTGTAAGAGGCGTATATACGCACTTTTCTCCTAAAAAATCATGTACATCATCCTTTTTTTCTTGGTGGTTGGGTTTGATTTTTTTTGGGTAAGTTTTGATGGTTTTTTAGTCTTCTTGGGTCTCTGTTATGATGGTTAAGTGTCTGTGGAATGGAAGGAAACCTTTCTTTGGTTTAATTTTTGGGCAGTGCCTTTCTCATCATTCTTTTCAATTGATTGTCCTTGCATCTTGGGCTGCGTGTTTTCTTCTTGATATCCTACTTGGTTTATCTCTATTTACATACAGTAGAATTGTTATATCAAGTTGTTGTTCAGTCCTTTCATTTTCATTCTTTTATATTGAAAATACAAAAATATTAGGCATTTTGCATTGATGGCATTTGATCTTTTGGGTTATTATCATTGATATTAGAACATGTATGGAAAGATTGCATTTTATTTGGAATTGCATAACTAAATTGAAAATTTCATTTAGAAAAATTTAGCATTTATTGGGAAATGAAGATAGGACTTTGTATTTTATTCATATTCATTTATTTTACTTGTTGAGTCATAACATCATTAGTTTCATGACCACACCTTTTTTGAGAAAGCAAGGCCACTAAAAGTAACGCTATAATTTAAAATTGATTACAAATGATTTTTTATTATTTGGGTTGGTTTTCATTGATGTCAACCCTTGAAGAAAGTATGGTAGCGAATTATGGTAGCACAAAGGTTTGGGTAATGGAGTCAAGTTTGTTTGATGTATAATGGCATATAATTTTTAATATATTTGAAGGTAAGACTATTCTGGATGGATAGTACATGTCATGTCATTTCCGGTGGTGTGTGGAATGTCACATAACTCCTCACGGTTAGAGATTTATGGCCATGTGAAGTTGGAGAACCCTCATGAGTCATCTATAAGCCCCAAAAGGTCAAAGTAGTCAAAGTGGTTGCAAAGAAGAAATTATTTAAATAATAAAGTGAAGTGATGAGTGTACTATAGGTCGAATTGGATACAAAAGAAATTATTTAAATAATAAAGTTAATGGAGAAATTACTAAGTGGACAAGTGGTTAGAAGTGGGTTAGCCCTAAAATAAGGAAAGTGGTTTAAAATGGTTAGAAGGTAACCCCTTGAAGAAGCTACATAAAAGTATAAATAAGAGGCAAGGGTCTCTCATTTAATTACACTTGAGCATATTGAATATCGACAAGTGACTGAGGTAACCAAAGGATATCTAAGCCTAATTTCAAAGGGAAGGTGAAGTAAAGAAGGTCGAAATTCAAGGGAGGATAAATTCTTTTGATGATGTTTTCTAAGGTATGTTATTTACGGGTCATCTCCCCATTTTCGCAATAACTTTTTTTTTATAGAATGATTCAGTTAGTGAAATTGGGAGTTCATTGAGGAAACATATCCAAGTAGATGTGATAAAAAATTTATCTTGTGGGTCGTTGTATTTTTGGAGTTACACTCCGTGGAAAATAAGGTTTGTGGCTAGTCCTGAAACTAGTCTAAAACAAGCGTTTCGGCTAAAAATGTCATAACTTCTTCATAACATATCTAAATTCAGTAAGAAAAAATGTATTGGTTAGAGTACAATATGTAGTATTATTTGTACCATTTTCAGATCCATACAACAAATATTACGTGCGGGGAAATCTCTACAAGTTCACTCTCTAGAATAAGCCAGAATTCAACAAGGTATGTCATTTTTCCTATAACTCATTTTTTGAGAGGTTCCAAGTAGTGAAACTTGGAGGAATTGCATAAAAGACATTGAAGAACATTGTATACTATTTTCATATCTTTATTCATTACAGGTACATATTTATGATTATTTCAAGTTAGGGTCGTTGACTAATCCAAAATTAGTCATGTGAGACTAAAGTAAAGTTTGATGAAAATACTAGTCTCTTGTTGTTAAAGTTAAGGAAGGTTTGCAGGTATGTGATCCTATACACCAGGTCTATTACAGAGTTAAAAATCAGATTTGGATGATGAAATTGATGAGGTATTTTGGTTGAGGTACATGTTGGGTACATGGTTGAGACAAGTAGTTGATGAGTTGGAACATACATGAAGTGTATAGTTGATGATGTTGGTACATCTTGATGAGTCATATTTTATGTGTATTTGATGCATGATTGGTACATATTTGGTGCATGGTTGATGGACTCATTGATGGTACAGATTGAGGTACAGTTTGGTGCATAGTTGATGCACTTGTTTATGGTACAGGTTGATTATAGATTGTTTGGGCAGGTTATTTGTACAGGTTTGGTACGTGGTTGATGAATTTTTTTATGGTACGGGTTGAGGTACAGGTTGATGTATGGTACATGTTGGCATAGGTTATTGGTACAGGTTGTTACAAGTTGATTGGTACAGGTTTACAACAACATATCTCATAGTGATAGTGTGACAGTGGTTCCATCATTCTACTTCTATGTCAGGGCAATTGGAAGGGGCAAGGACAGGTGGTTGTAGCCAGAGAACATAGGTGGTTGTAGCCTCCTTCTGGTTGTATCCAAAGAATTGGGGAGTTGGAGATTCCTTCAGGTTGTATCCTAAGAAACTAGGGGGTTGGAGCCTCCTTCCAATTACAGCTGGAAAATAAAGGAAGTTGGTGCTTCCAATGAATGTAATTCTTAAATAAATATAAGAAAAAGAATTATGTGGTTTTCTCTCACTTTGGGTTTCCACGTAAAAACATTGGTGTACTATGTATGTGTATGATTTCTCATTTATTCATTGTTTATTTACTCTGCAACTATTGGATGATAATTCTACATTGATATAACACTTTAATTTCGTGGTTAAAAAGTATTATTGCTCTATTAATGATTCACGCCCTCCTCCCCTCCCCCCTCCCTCTCATTTATCCAACAATTGGTATTAGAGCAGGTTCATTCAAGAAACAGCTTAACCACTAGAAGGAGATCATGGATTATCCTGAGAATGGAGTACCATTGTACAATGGTCAAAATGGTTTAAAGTATGAGATGTGGAGTGGAAGGACAAAAGTATTTTTACAGGAACAGGGGTATTGTATTTGACTATCAGTCATTACAGGATATGATATTTCAAAAAGGTAAAAGACTACAGCTAAGAAGAAATTGAAGAAGAATAAAAAAATAGCAATGGATTTCATATGGGAAGGATTACCTAATCTGATAAGAGAAAAGGTTGGTAAATGTTCATCAGCCAAAGAACTTTGGGATAACTTACATGATATATATTCTTCACCCATCGCAGATTCAGAAAATGCCAAAGAATATGTAGGTACAGATAAAGAAGAAATATGTTCACCATGTCAAATAGATTCAAAAGATGAAGAGTACATAATCACCAGAAGGTATGTTGTTTTTCTTTAATTGTGAAAAAAGCGAACATCTTGAAATAGAGTGCCATGAAGGAAATGAGACAGAAAAACTAAATGAAAAGGAAGACAATTATAAAGCAAAATTGATTAGTGCTTTAGATGAACTAAGAGAAGAAAACAATTCACTCAAGAAAGAATTGATGAAAAAAAAGGAAAGTGTTCACATTTTTTAAGAAGCTCGACAGGACATCAAGAACTTAAGAACTCATCTAGAAGAAGCCAGAAAGATCGAAGAAAATATTGAATATCAAAAGTAGTATTCGGAAGCCAACATAGCAGCACAGAAGGAAGAGGAATAAATAAGAGAGAAGATATTGACAGATCATATTAAGGAAAGAAATAATTATCTTGAGGCAGAGTTTTGGCAAGAAGAGAAATGACTTGAAGAAGAAATAATCACATTAAAAATTCATCTTGAAGAAGCGAAAAGAACGAAAGAAGTCTTGAAGTCTCAGATAATGAAGAAAGAAGAAGTGGTTGAGAAGCTTGAAAAAGTTGTCACATTGAGAAGTAAAATCATCGAGCTCAATAATAACATTGAAGAGACAGAAACATCCACATCAGTTACAGAGAAGGAAGAGAAGCACTCTAGGTTGCTAGAAAAGAAGAATGAAGAAAATAGAAAGAGTTATGTAGAAGTACTCAAAGGAAGGAATCATGGTACAACCAGAATCTAAGAAAACTGTTGAAGATACATCTTCAAGAAGACCATCCATGTTCAAGCCAAAAAGAAGATTCAATCATGATCATGATCAGTCAAGGCAGAAATTCAGAAGGACTACACCACAAAGAAGATCATTCACTCCCAGGTATGCAAATTTCTTTTATGGTCATTTTTTTTATTGTACTAATTTTGGACATAAGGTTGCAGATTGCATGGATTATAAAAGAAATGTTCAAGCAAGAAGTGCATATGTGGCCCCACATAACATTGAATGTTACAAATGTCATAAGTATGGACACATAGCTAATGATTGTAGAAGCATGATCAATACTTCCATGAAAGAGAACACTGATATCATATATAAGAAAGTATGGATAAGAAAACACAAAGAATAGGTGAACAAAGACCAGGTCCCAGAGATCGCAAGATTGAAAATAAAACGAGATGAAGAAAATTCTATAGAGAAAGATGTCATATACAAAAGGGTTTGGAAAATAACTGAAAGAAAAGAAGGATAGGTAAATAAGGAACAAGTTCAATAGATTGTACTTTCAGGAATTGTAGTGAAAGATGAATCCACGGACAGAAAGAAAAAATTCATAGATCAGAGAGATGATGAATCTACCAATGAATATTATGATGAATACAAATCATAGCGGGAATTGTTCTAAGCCATCCGGCTTAGAGACTCCCAGGTAATATGAATACTAGAAAGGGAAATCTATGTGATAGTTGTGACAGACCAAAGAACCATCCTTCAAGCAGCTTGCAGAGTTTGAGTAGACAGATATAGAGTAGTCAGTTAGCATAAGTACATTTTGATAAATTAATCATTTGTAGTAGTGAAGACCTCATGATAGTATAGTGATAAATGGGTCAGCATTATGGACAATTGTGCAGTAGATTCTTGGATAGTATGGATAGAGATGGATTTGTAAGAACACTTAGTAGGTTTGGATATATTTATGATAGTGGATGAGAGCATAGATTCATAGATTGGTTTAGAGAGTGGTTCATAAACAAATGAGTATTATCATAATGGATGATAATTACACAGGAAATGGCTCGAACAATTCTAATGGATTCCAAATTGACATATTTTTTGGACACATGCAGTGCATACAACAGTTCACATTCAAAACAGAGTAATGCTAAGAAAAGGAAGTGCAGACAACATCCTCTACATCAAGGTAACTCAAGATGGTATTTTATTAATTGAATTTTATGTTGATGATATTATTTTTGGAAGTAATGATAACAGGTTAAGCCAGAAATTTGCAAAGGATATGCAAAATGAATTTGAAATGTCATTACTCGGAGAACTATCCTTCTTTCTGGGTCTTCAGATACATAAAATAAACCGAGAAATTTTTATTTCTCAAACTAAGTATATCAGACAAATGCTAAAGAGGTTCGGAATGGAAGATTGCAAACCAGTTATCACTCTTGTGCAAACCAGTTGCAAGTTGAGTAAAGATGATGAATCAAAGTCTACAAAATAAAGGCAATACAGGTCAATGATTGGTAGCTTACTATCTGTGACAACATCCAGACCAGATGTAATGCAGGTAGTTGGACATGTGGCATGATTTCAAGTAGCACCAAAGAAATCACATGTATTAGGAGTTAAGAGTATTTTCAGATATCTCAAAGGAATAGAAGAGTTCATATTATGGTATCCAAAAGGAAAGGATCTATCACTTATTGTCTACACAAATGTAGATCGGGCAAGTTGCATTGATGACCGACGAAGCACCAGTGGAGCAACGTTCTACTTGGGTGAGTGTTTAGTATCTTGGCTAAGAAAGAACCAATCATCAATATATGTGTCTACAGCTGAAGTAGAATATATTGCAACAGCAGCATGTTGTACACAGGTTCTATGGATGAAACAAACTTTGACAGATATACAGGTTGAGTATGATGAGACCATTCCAATCTATTTTGATAATAAAAGCGTCATTAGTATCTCAAAGAATCCGGTGATGCACTAGAAGAAAAAGCACATTCCAATCAAGTATCACTTTCTATGGGAAAAATTTGCAGAGAAGAACATCAGAGTTGAATATGTGGGCACAAAAGAACAAGTGGCAGACATCTTTACAAAACCACTTCCAAGGGAATCCTTTGAGTATTTTCGCCAGAGACTTGGAGTAATTTCTACTCCAAAATTAATGTTTTTGAATGCTTATCTTATATGTCTTAGATTTACATGATGAAGCACCATAAAGAGAACAATTTAGGTTGGGTGATCAGTTTTAGGAAGAGTTCAGTCAGGGGTAGTATCGCCAAGGATAGTTCAGTTAAGGGGAGTAGCCCCAGATGGAAATATACCTTTGTCATTGATGACAAAGGGGGAGAGATTTATTAGATGAAAAGGTAAATGCTTGGAGAAAGAGAACAGAGGCATGGTTCCAGGGGGAGCGATGTTCACAGGGGGAGCATGAGTGATATGACTTTAGTATTGCATCATAGTGTTGAAATCAATGTCAAAGGGGGATATTGTTGATTATTTGGGTTGGTTTTCATTGATGTCAATCCTTGAAGAAAGTTCGGTAGTGAATTCCAGTAGAGAAAAGGTTTGGGTAATGTCATTTCCAGTGGTATGTGGAATGTCACATAACTCCTCATGATTAGAGAGTTATGGCCATGTGAAGTTGGAGAACCTGTTAGCACTCTGTAAATTTCCTAGAGGTTGAAAAAGAAGGAATCCACAAAGGTAACTTTATCCAACCGCTTTGAAAGCTGGGATCTAGCCCTTCCAGCTTCAGAGAGGGATCTCTCTATATGATTTAGCTTTTTTTTTAATTAAGATGTTAGGCTAGATAAAGGAACATGTAGGTTTTGTTGTAAAAGTGTTTTGAATTGGTTGAGACAGTCTACACCTCCATTGGGCTATGGGGTTTGTGTTATAATCAATATGAGATACAAACCATAAACATAAAGGAAAACTTCCATAGGGCGAGATAATATACTCACTGGATCTTTAATAACTTAAATGATGGACAGAAGAAAAGATGAGAAAGATACATTCAACTAAGAAGCAGTTAATAATTTCTTAATTGAAAACATCAGAAGATAAACATTCAAATCTTTAAAGTCGGAAACAGGGTATCCAAGATAAATCTTGCAACATACGTTACTCTTAAAGATTAGTTTCAGAAAACAAAATGATCACAAAGCAAGGATAATATTTAACTTAGAAAATAAACGTCACCAGTGAATACACGCAAGAATCCTGTAAAGTGCTTCCTCTTTATTAATGGCAGATCTCTTCAAAAATGGTTACAGTCTGATAGCGTCAGGGTGTAAATATCAACAACCCTCAACACCTCTAAAAGTGAAGTATTTATTATTCAAATTACAAACGTTCCCATCATAACTGATCGGGATGTGCTCATTCTATTTTTAGCCTAACTAATTTAACTAATCAAACTGATTGATGACTCGGTACGACTGCATGCGGAATTTCTGGGGTAGGTCGTTGGCGAGATTCTTTCATAACCTCTTCTAACTGGACAGGTGACTGGACCTGGACAACTCATCTGCTAATCGAGCAAATCGCAGAGTTCCTCCCATCTGAGATGACTAGGCACAGTGATTTTGAGCAGTCTCTGATACACTTCATCCATTTCCGTATATTTGGAGAAAGTGGGCTTAGTGAGGAATATGTATCGAATCTCATGTTGGATACTGATGTCCAACTGAAGAGCGTCCAGGAATGATTTACCGGTGATGCTCCCTTGTATGCCAGCAAATATCGAATTATCTTTAGACACTTCAGCCAATCTCTTTTTGTAATCTGGAAGTGTCATCAGTTTATCATTAATAACTTTCAGACCTGGGAGACCTTTCTTCTGAAGAGTCTCGACCTTGCTGAAGAATTTTTGTACCCCCTGGTCCATGATCTGAACCTTTTCTTCTAGTTGAAGCAATAAACCCCTCTTGGTCAAAACTCTTTTGACCTCAAGGATGGTTTTTGTTCTGTCCTCGATCTTCAACTCTTCTAGCTCTTCTCAGGTTTTAGAATTTAGGAATTTGATGATTTCATTTGCCTGAGTTGGCCTGTCTCCTAATTCTATTCTGATCTTTTCAATGGCTTGTTTTCTCCTCTGGACCAACTCGTTCTGTTCAAACATGATTTGGATCATGGGCCAGATTTCATTTATGGACTTTGTGATGTCTGTCCATACATTTTCTTTGACTTCAGCCAAAGTCTTCCCTGCCACTGTTTGCTATTGGAGCTGCTGTAGTTCCTTCCTGAGCTTCTCAGTTACCTATTTTTCTTTGGATAGACTGGTTTGGAAAGAAGTTTTGAATTCCTGGAGGTTCTCAACTTCCTTCTTCAGCCTGTTGATTTCTATCTCTTGCAGGTTCATTTTCTCCATGGATTTGGCGAGATCTGTTGTTCCCTCTTGTGGTGTCACTAGTGTTGCAGATGGAATTGATGTTACTGTTGTTGTGTTGAATCCTACAATTGGGATAACACTCAATGGAATGGATTCCATATACTTCAGCTTCTCTTTCTCCTTAAGAAGCTTCTCCATCTCTGCTTCCATTTCTTTGAGCTGGGCGTCCTGCTCCATGAGCAGCTTAAGCATTTCGTCCTTCTCGCCCTCTTTCTCTATTATCTCCTTAGCTTGTGAGTCTTCTGTAGGAGGGAGCTTCAGCTGTTTCCTCAAGGAGGTGATATCTGCATTTTTCTTCTTTATCATCTCTTCTGCAGCTTTGGCGTTCGTAGGATCATAGTCGATCTTGAGGACCAGCTCCTCCAAAGTCTTAATTTTGTTGTCCTTTGCAAAGGACGATATTTTTCCAGCTTGAGCTGCGTTTGAGCATTATTGAGCGACACCTGAAATTTGGCTGCTGAAGCAGAAGCATGTGCCAATGTATGGAATACCATCTCACCTGTCTGTTTGTGCAAATCCATCTGATCTGCTGGGTGTACGTCCTTTGCCTGGAATTCGAAGGTGGCCCTCTTATAGTCCGAGATCACCTTGGGATCCGGAACCTGCGCTTGGAGGAAGGCCATGCGCATCCTTCCCTTTTCTGTATCGAATGCGGACAGCAGTCTATGCTGCGCAGTCGACGTTTATTTCCGAAACTGAGCATAAGAACTGCTGGTAAGGGTTTGATTCTTCTTCTTGATTAGCTCGTACTTCTCGAAGATGCTCAATTTGGGCCCAGTCTTGCCTGGATGATTGTTTAGGGGAGAGTCTGTGGATTTCTTCGGTACTATTGGGGTGATGCCCTGATAAAGGCTCGGACCAAAAGGTGGAATGACTGGCTTAATTACTGTGGTAGTTACTGTGGTAGGTGGGGCTTCTTGTTCTACTGTCGTGCCAGGCGTTGAAACTGTCTTTGGCCTCTTGGTGTGCATCTGAAACTCTTCTGATGATACCTCCATTACCGGCGGAGATGACTCTTGTCGAGGCCTTTTTTCCTTGGGGACATGTGGCGTGGTAGTTGGTTGCACAGTTGTTGGGGGAATCTGTTGTTCCACTTCGACCAAGGTGTCAGGCATCCACACAGTCTGGTTGTCAAATTTTTTAATCTTGGGCTTGGACTCATGAACATACGGGATGTTTTTGTTTTTCACCCGCATTTCTGAAATGATCCCGCAGGGATCATAGTGCCATGGGAAACTCGTAAAGAATTTCATTTCTTTCAATATTTTGTCAGCTTCTTCCCCGGCGCCTCAACTATTGTAGATGAAAGAGCCAATCTGCCCCTTGATTCTCAATTGTTTCTTCTTCTTCAGGGAAACAAAATGAATGTCATCTGAATTCATAATATTCCTTATATACTCTAATGCAAAGATTCTTACCGGCACATATTGGGGTAGCTTGTAAGGTGCCAATTCGCACCTGAAAACTCTGATCTCGGTATGGCTTTGATACAGGTACCAGTCCCATGTCTTTGCATTGTCCAAGAGATGTAGGATTATCTGGACCAATAGGATAATGCCACGTATGACAAGGGGCCTGCCAGAGAAAAGTAACAATTCTGGACCCCCCCCCTTTGGTTAAAAGCAGAACATCAGGGTGGGTCCGAAAACCTTTTTAGACCGTTGATCTGCGTGCCCGTTTCCAGGCCGTAGATCTTAGCATGCTCTTTAATACTCATTTTGTACCCCCCCCTTCCATTAAAGGCAGAACGGATGGGGGGGGGTCTGGAATCCATTGTGAACCGTTGATTTAAGCGCCCTTCCCTGGGCCGTCCAGATGTGCGCCAATGTTATTACCGATTCTGGATCCCCCCCTCGGTTAAAGCAGAACGGTCGGGGGGGTCCGGAATACTATGTGCACTGTAGATCTGGGTGCCACAATCTGGATCGTTGAAAAGTGCATGGAGCATAAACCAGGAGCGGAGAAATATGTGTTGAGAAAACTTAGGATAAGTGCATTTTACGGGTTTTTCCCAAACTTTTGATATAGACACCACCAAGGGACTTCGTCCAACCTAATCTTAGGCAATTGAGACATGGTGTAACATTTTCGTCAATCCGGTTTCATTGGGATGGGGCAATAAAGCAACTAACCTACATGCTAACCTATCTTCCTATGACAGTTAACCCAGATTAAACAGTTGGGTTAAGAAATTACTTTACTTAGGGGCTATCTGACCAGGATTAGACAGTCTGGTCAGATTTATTCACTAATCTAACCTAAGGGCTATCGGACTAGGATTAGACAGTCTGGTCAGATTTATTCACTACCCTACCAACATTAAATTTAAAAAGAACTTGGCCATGCTTGAAAGGTATGGCCAAGTTACTATTATTTCATGGAGCTTTCATTTCAATTCTTTTATGCCCTCTTTTCTTTTTCTTTTTTCTTTTCTTTTTCTTTTTTCTTTTCTTTTCTTTTCTTTTTCTTTTCTTTTCTTTTATTTTTATTTTCTTTTTCTTAAATTATTTGCAGAATGAAAAATCATTTGTCAACAAAAATAATAGAAACAGATAATATCTCAGTCACCAGTTGATCCCCTAAATTATATGGTGATAACAGCGGCTCCACCTGGGGATGGTACTTTCCTTGTTAAGTGCCAAGAATCTTGGTTCCTATCATTCTGAACAAATTTGTCTAGTAGCCTTCGTTGGTTTTATTCTCAAAAATGGAAAAACAATGATCAGCAGCTTAGGGCCTTCTCTTTGGGCTTCAACCAACTGACTGATGTTCTTCACTCAGAAAATGCAATCGAAAATTTAAAATTAAAACGGTATGTACAATGGAGAGTGGAAAACTCGAATCTTCTACTTAGGTGGTACATAATGTTTCAGCATCCTGCCATTTACAGGTGCTCCTGGTAGATCTGACTCGTCGGCGTTGTTTAACAAGAAAGCGTTGTTTCCCCTGAAGGCTTGGATCATGTATGGCCCTGTCCACAGATTGTCAAATTTCCCATGCTTTCCCTTGTCTTCATTCCTGGCATCCCATCTCAACACCAAATCTCCCAGCTCAAAATCATCCTCCTTGGTTCGTTTGTCAAATATCTTCTTGATGTTTTCTTGGACGACCTGTGTTTTGTTGAAAACTTCTTCTCTAGTCTGCTGCAAATGGATCATCTGGTTGATCCTTATCTGTGAGTCATTAGGCTCAGCTTGTACGTCCTGTAGCAACTTCATGACAGGGACTCCCAAAGAAGTGGGGAAAACTACCTCTGTACCATAGACCAGCTGGTATGGTGACATACCAATTGACCTTTTGGTGGTCAGTCTATCGGCCCATAAAGCAAACACCAACTTATCGTGCCATGATTTCTTGTTTTCCTG
>ML783260.1:226342-323839 GCA_009831015.1 Picea engelmannii | reverse complement strand
GTGTGCTTCAATTTTGGGTTTCTTGGCTACATCGTTACAGTCAAACAAGTCTTCTAAAGGAACTAGACCTCTAGGCAAAATATTTCTCTTCAGCTGTAAAACTTCAGTGTCCATTTCATCATCACCTAAATCTCCTGAATCTATGGTATTTACACTATCAAATTCAAAATCCGAATTATTTACATTTTCATCTTCATTTTCTAAATCTATATTTGTACATTCAAAGTCGTTTTTACATTGCAGAAAGTCATCGATCTGATCATCATTTCCAAACACTTGCCAGTACCTGATATTGTTAGGAACTGTCGGTCTGCATTTCACTTCAACAGTATATGGGCGAGTCAAGTGGAATGGAATCTTACAGGTGGTTGCTGACGTAGCCAATCCATCAGCCATAATATTCTGTCCTCTCGACATTACCTGCAAGTCAACTTCAGTAAAACACCTCAAGGCATCAAGAACAACATTCCTGTAGGCTCTAAGGCATGGATGTTTAGCAGTGTACTCACCTTTGATTTGTTTGATTATTAATTCAGAGTCACCCCTTACCATTATCTGCTTAGCACCAACTTTTTTCAACAGCTTCAGGACGAGCATCAAGGCTTCATACTCGGCAACATTGTTAGTGCACTGGAAATTTAATTTGTAGGAATGATTTTCTGAGTGCCTGTTTCTGTGATTATGCAGCTAGACTCCCACTCCTGCTCCTTATTTACTCACAGCTCCCTCAAAATCCATACTCCAGAAATCAACGGGTAACTCTTCAGTTATCACGTTCTTCATTTTTGCTACTTCAATGCTTTCTGGGCCTTCATCTTGACCAAATGGATCTTCCATCAGCTGAGTATCTTGCTCTTATGTATCACCATCATTGTACAAGATGAACGAATCTAAATCGGAATGTGCAGAGTAAAGGGGGTAATTGTGTGGTTTTTCTTGGCTACTGACCATGTACTTCATCAATGTTTCTCTGTATAGCCTCCTCTGTTGCCCAAACACTGGGATAGTGGCGTACGACATATCCAGCTACAGGGTTCCTTTCAACTTAGCCCCCCATGACTGGGATAGAAACATTCCATACTTTGGTGGGATGTCTGCAACCACCACATCCATGACCATGCTCTTCGCAGGAATCTGAACCAAGGTGATGCACAAGTCCTTAATCAAACCAATACATTTAACCTTGCTAGAGTCGAATGAGTGTAAATCCTTGTATGGCCTGGTGACCTCCAGTCCCAATTTTTCCATTACTACTTTAGGTATCAGATTATGGGAGGCACCTGAATCTAGCATAGCGTTATTCAAGATCAAGTCGTGTATGTTTAGACTGATGTAAAAAGGAGCAACCTCACCAGTATCATCCCGACCATCCACTTCAGGTCCAAAAAGAAGTTCTGGATGATCATCAGTTAGGTTCACAGTGTCTAAATGATTTACTGATCCAATGGTTAAGGTATTTGTGCCTATGTCTGGTTCAATGGCCAGTTCTTTAATTACTTGAGAACGATACCCATCTCTATTCATCAGCTCTGGGAGTGGGATGGGAATTTTTATTTTGGCCAATTCCCCCTCCAGGCTAAAGGGTGTGAGAGCTCTGCCTTGGTTTATCATTTATGGTTTGTCCATCATATTCTTCAGCTCAGAAGTACTAGGTGGATTAACAGGTGAAACCTCGGGCTATGATGGTCTTTTCAAAATGGTGATGCTTTTCTTCACGGGAGTGTCTGCCTTACTCTTCTCAGGAATCTTCTCAGCAGTAGTCTTCCCATGAGTCTTCTCAGTAGAAGGTTCAGGGGCTTTCTTAGTCTCGACTACTTTTTGTGTTTCAGTCGTCTTCTTGGAAGAAGACTCTTCTGTCTTCGAACTCCCTTCTGTCTTCTTGCTACGCAAATTGTATTGTCGGTGTACCTCCAGAATAGCATTCTTGAAGGCCTATTGTTCTGCATCTTCGGCTTCTTCACTTACCTTTGTTTGATTTAGTAGAAAGAGTTCCTGCTCTTCTTGAGTAAGGAAAATGGCCTCGTTGTCATGAATGCCCATGAGATTAATGTGAGTGTCCTCTAATTCCTCAATCACTTCCCCCCCTTCATCAGCATAGTTTTCCTGTAGAGGAGGCCTGATCTGCTGATCTGGACCCCTCTGTTCTCTTTGATCCCTAGGATCTCTTTGTCTGATTTGAGGAGGGTTTCTTCTGAAATTGGGGTTCTGGACCTGAGGAGCAGGTGTGTTGTCTCTCAGAGGATTTATGTCTAATACATTCACTCTTTCCAACATTAGTTCCAATGTTCTGACCATAGAATCCCATTTGGAATCAGTGGTCGACGTGGAAGTTTCTTCTTTGATTGTGACTCTCCTTTCTGACCTTTGACGGGCCCTTTTAGCCAACAGATTGGCCTCCACACTTATAGCACTTTTCTACATGTCCTCTAGGGTGGCAGCATTTCTTTCTCTTAGTTGGTATGACATGTCAGCATCAAATCCATCAGGGAATTTAATCAATGCCAGACCCTGTGGAGGTTTGATTTCAGTTGGGATTGCATTGTACAGGTTTTTGAAATGGGTGCAATAATCTTGTACCGTCTCACCTTGATTTCTTTTTATATTCTCGTATTCCGACAAGATCTGGAGAGGGTTTTTCTTTACCTCCCATCTGTCAAGAAAACTTATTTGGAATGCAACAAGGTCA
The DNA here is from genome assembly GCA_009831015.1 of Picea engelmannii. Taxonomy (NCBI): domain Eukaryota; kingdom Viridiplantae; phylum Streptophyta; class Pinopsida; order Pinales; family Pinaceae; genus Picea; species Picea engelmannii. Next base: position 321,153 of record ML783260.1, on the reverse strand, counting down.
GGGACTGAGGCGGCAGGTAAGGCCTTGAACCATTTCTTGACGTCGCCTATTAGACTTTGGGAAAACAATCGCATTTGCACGTCGGCCTCATCAACTTCTTGCAAGTCAAAATAATCATTCATTTTGTCCACATGTTGTTGGGCGTTTAAAGGTCCGGATGCATCGAACTGTGGAAGTCTTGTTTGGTAGTCTTGGGGCATGGCATGTAGCGGCACAGCCAACACCAAAGGAGCATATCGAGCTGCCATGATGGGTGGAAGAGGTTGAACGACAACCTGGAGGGTCGGCGATGTAGTGACTGAAGACGAGGATGAGGAGGAACTTGACAGTACTGAGGTGGTGATTTGTAATTTGGTCATGGGAGACGAGACTTCGGGGGTTCGGGGTTGCAACACAGTTGGGTCAAAGACGAGTCCAGTCACAAAACTGTCAGAATGTGTTCTGACCAGGCTTCACTGTGAAACAGTATCAAGGTCAGGGTTTTGAGGTAACAAGATTCTCTGCGAGGGAAAAATATTTATGAAGGGGAATATGACTCACTGAACTGGCAGTTAAGTACTTTCGCCTGAGCAACTTTTTGGGGTTATCTATCACTATGGCGGGTTTTGGGTTTGGATGAGACCTAGTATCAACTTTCTTGGAAGCCATAACTCTTTTTGGTTTTTTATATATATATTTTTAATTTTGCGAGTCTGAAAATAATATGTACAAAGTTTGATCATTCTCTAAACATTACTTTCTCCTCAAATTCAAACATTCTTTTTAGGGGAGAGAAACGTGAAATTATCAAAAAAAAATTAAGTTCCTCCCCAGTGGAGTTACCATTATGTTAGCACTCTGTAAATTTCCTAGAGGTTGAAAAAGAAGGAATCCACAAAGGTAACTTTATCCAACCGCTTTGAAATATGGGATCTAGCCCTTCCAGCTTCAGAGAGGGATCTCTCTATATGATTTAGCTTTGTTTTTAATTAAGATGTTAGGCTAGATAAAGGAACAGGTAGGTTTTGTTGTAAAAGTGTTTTGAATTGGTTGAGACAGTCTACACCTCCATTGGGCTATGGGGTTTGTGTTATAATCAATATGAGATACAAACCATAAACATAAAGGAAAACTTCCACAGGGCGAGATAATATACTCACTGGATCTTTAATAACTTAAATGATGGACAGAAGAAAAGATGAGAAAGATACATTCAACTAAGAAGAAGTTAAGAATTTCTTAATTGAAAACATCAGAAGATAAACATTCAAATATTTAAAGTCGAAAATAGGGTATCCAAGATAAATCCTGCAACATACGTTACTCTTAAAGATTACTTTCAGAAAACAAAATGATCACAAAGCAAGGATAATATTTAACTTAGAGAATAAACGTCACCAGTGAATACACGCAAGAATCCTGTAAAGTGCTTCCTCTTTATTAATGGAAAATCTCTTCAAAAATGGTTAAATCTGATAGCATCAGGGTGTAAAGATCAACAACCCTCAACACCTATAAAAGTGAAGTATTTATTATTCAAATTACAAACGTTCCCGTCATAACTGATCGGGACATGCTCATTCTATTTTTAGCCTAACTAATTTAACTAATCAAACTGATGGATGACTCGATACGAATGCATGCGGAATTTCTGTGGTAGGTCGTTGGCAAGATTCTTTCATAACCTCTTCTGACTGGACAGGTGACTAGACCTGGACAACTCATCTGCTAATCGAGCAAATCGCAGAGTTCCTCCCATCTGAGATGACTAGGCACAGTGATTTTGAGCAGTCTCCGATACACTTCATCCATTTCCGTATATTTGGCGAAAGTGGGCTTAGTGAGGAATATATATCGAATCTCATGTTGGATATTGATGTCCAACTGAAGAGCGTCTAGGAATGCTTTACCAGTGATGCTCCCTTGTATGCTAGTAAATTTTGAATTATCTTTAGACACTTCATCCAGTCTCTTTTTGTAATCTGGAAGTGTCATCAGTTTATCATTAATAACTTTCAGACCTGGGAGACCTTTCTTCTGGAGAGTCTCGACCTTGCTGAAGAATTTTTGTACCCCCCGGTCCATGATCTGAACCTTTTCTTCTAGTTGAAGCAATAAACCCCTCTTGGTCAAAACTCTTTTGACCTCAAGGATGGTTTATGTCCTGTCCTCGATCTTCAACTCTTCTAGCTCTTCTCGGGTTTTAGAATTTAGGAATTTGATGATTTCATTTGCCTGAGTTGGCATGTCTCCTAATTCTATTCTGATCTTTTCAATGGCTTGTTTGCTCCTCTGGACCAACTCGTTCTGTTCAAACATGATTTGGATCATGGGACAGATTTCATTTATGGACTTTGTGATGTCTGTCCATACATTTTCTTTGACTTCAGCCAAAGTCTTCCCTGCCACTGTTTGCTTTTAGAGCTACTGTAGTTCCTTCCTGAGCTGCTCAGTTACCTATTTTTCTTTGGATAGACTGGTTTGGAAAGAAGTTTTGAGTTCCTGGAGGTTCTCAACTTCCTTCTTCAGCCTGCTGATTTCTGTCTCTTGCAGGTTCATTTTCTCCATGGATTTGGCGAGATCTGTTGTTCCCTCTTGTGGTGTCACTGGTGTTGCAGATGTAATTGTTGTTACTGCTGATGTGCTCAATCCTGCAATTGGGATAGCACTCAATGGAATGGCTTCCACAGTCTTCAGCTGCTCTTTCTCCTTAAGAAGCTTCTCCATCTCTGCTTCCATTTCTTTGAGTTGGGCGTTCTGCTCCATGGGCAGCTTAAGAATTTTGTCCTTCTCGCCCTCTTTCTCTGCTATCTCCTTAGCCTGTGAGTCTTATGTAGGAGGGAGCTTCAGTTGTTTCCTCAAGGAGGTGATATCTGCATTTTTCTTCTTTATCATCTCTTCTGCAACTTTGACGTTCGCAGGATCATAGCCGATCTTGAGGACCAGCTCCTCCAAAGTCTTAATTCTGTTGTCCTTTTCAAAGGACAATATTTTTTCCATCTTGAGCTGCGTTTGAGCATTATTGAGTGACACCTAAAATTTGGCTGCTAAAGTAGAAGCATGTGCCAATGTATGGAATACCATCTCACCTGTTTGTTTGTGCAGATCCATCTGATCTGCTGGGTGCACATCCTTTGCCTGGAATTCGAAGGTGGCCCTCTTATAGTCCGAGATCACCTTGGGATCTGGAACCTGCGCTTGGATGAAGGCCATGTGCATCCTGCCCTTTTCTGTATCGAATGCGGACAGCATTCTATGCTGCGCAGTCGACGTTTGTTTCTGAAACTGAGCATAAGTACTGTTGGTAAGGGTTTGATTCTTCTTCTTGATCAGCTCGTACTTCTCGAAGATGCTCAATTTGGGCCCAGTCTTGCCTGGCTGATTATTGAGGGGAGATTCTGTGGATTTCTTCGGTACTGTTGGGGTGATGCCCTAATAAAGGCTCGAACCAAAAGGTGGAATGACCGGCTTAATTACTGTGGTAGTTACTGTGGTAGGTGGGGCTTCTTGTTCTACTGTCATGCCAGGCGTTGAAACTGTCTTTAGCCTCTTGGTGTGCATCTGGAACTCTTCTGATGATACCTCCGTTACCGGCGSAGATGACTCTTGTCGAGGCCTTTTTTCCTTGGGGACCTGTGGCATGGTAGTTGGTTGCACARTTGTCGGGGGAATCTGTTGTTCCACTTCAACCTGTTGTTCCACTTCGACCAAGGTGTCAGGCATCCACACAGTGTGGTTGGCAAATTTTTCAATCTCGGGCTTGGACTCATGAACATACRRGATGTTTTTGTTTTTCACCCGCATTTCTGAAATGATCCCGCAGGGATCATAGTGCCATGGGAAACTTGTAAAGAATTTCATTTCTTTCAATATTTTATCAGCTTCTTCCCCGGCGCCTCGACTATTGCAGATGAAAGAGCCAATCTGCCCCTTGATTCTCAATTGTTGCTTCTTCTTCAGGGAAACAAAATGAATGTCATCTGAATTCATAATCTGCCTTATATACTCTAACGCAAAGATTCTTACCGGCACATATTGGGGTAGCTTGTAAGGTGCCAATTCGCACCCGAAAACTCTGATCTCGGTATGGCTTTGATACAGGTACCAGTCCCCTGTCTTTGCATTGTCCAAGAGATGTAGGATTCTCTGGACCAATAGGATAACGCCACGTATGAAAAGGGGCCCGCCAGAGAAAAGTAACAATTCCGGACCCCCCCCTTTGGTTAAAAGCAGAACATCAGGGGGGGGTGTGAAAACCTTTTTAGACCGTTGATCTGCGTGCCCGTTTCCAGGCCGCAGATCTTAGCGTGCTCTTTAATACTCATTCTGGACCCCCCCCCTTCCATTAAAGGCAGAACGGACGGGGGGGTCCGGAATCCATTGTGAACCGTTGATTTAAGCGCCCTTCCCTGGGCCGTCCAGATGTGCGCCAATGTTATTATTGATTCCGGACCCCCCCCCTCCCCCCGGTTAAAAGAAGAACAGTCGAGGGGTCTGGAATACTATGTGCATCGTAGATATGGGTGCCACGATCTGGATCGTTGAAAAGTGCATGGAGCATAAACCAAGAGCGGAGAAATATGTGTTGAGAAAACTTAGGATAAGTGCATTTTACGGGTTTTTCCCAAACTTTTGATATAGACACCACCAAGGGACTTCGTCCAACCTACTCTTAGGCAATTAAGACATGGTGTAACATTTTCATCAATCTGGTTTCATTGGGATGGGGCAATAAAGCAACTAACCTACATGCTAACCTATCTTCCTATGACAGTTAACCCAAATTAAACAGTTGGGTTAAGAAATTACTCTACTTAGGGGCTATCTGACCAGGATTAGACAGTCTGGTCAGATTTATTCACTAATATAACCTAAGGGCTATCGGACTAGGATTAGACAGTCTAGTCAGATTTATTCACTACCCTACCAACATTAAATTTAAAAAGAACTTGGCCATGCTTGAAAGGTATGGCCAAGTTACTATTATTGCATGGGGCTTTCATTTCAATTCTTTTATGCCCTCTTTTCTTTTTCTTTTTTCTTTTCTTTTTCTTTTTTCTTTTCTTTTCTTTTCTTTTTCTTTTCTTTTCTTTTCTTTTTCTTTTCTTTTTCTTAAATTATTTGCAGAATGAAAAATCATTTGTCAACAAAAATAATAGAAACAGATAATATCTCAGTCACCAGTTGATCCCCTAAATTATAGGGTGATAACAGAACCCACATGAGTCATCTAGAAGCCCCAAAAGGTCAAAGTAGTCAAAGTGGTTGCAAAGAAGAAATTATTTAAATAATAAAGCGAAGTGATTAGTGTACTGTAAGTGAAAGTGGATACAAAAGAAATTATTTAAATAATAAATTTAATGGAGAAATTACTAAGTGGACAAGTGGTTAGAAGTGGGTTAGCCCTAAAATAAGGAAAGTGGCTTAAAATTGTTAGAAGGTAACCCCTTGAGGAAGCTACATAAAAGTATAAATAAGAGGCAAGGGTCTCTCATTTAATTACACTTGAGCATATTGAATATCTACAAGTGACTGAGGTAACCAAAGGATATCTAAGCTGAATTTCAAAGGGAAGGTGAAGTAAAGAAGGCTGAAATTCAAGGGAGGATAAATTCTTTTGATGATGATGTTTTCTAAGGTATGTTATTTACAGGTCAGCTCACCATTTTCGCAATAACGTTTTTTATAGAATGATTCAGATAGTGAAATTGGGAGGTTTTTGAGGAAAAATATCCAAGTAGCTATGATAAAAATTTCAGCTTGTGGGTCATTGTATTTTTGGGATATCCCCCCAATACCTTCTTAGCGTTAGATATATTTTTGGGGATCTATTCATATATGGGGATCTTTCTAGTACCTTTACCTCTATGAGAGGTTGTGCTTTCGAGGTTTCAGGATTTGTTACCCTTCCCATACAGTGGACCTGACTTACGATTGTTCTCTTATGCATCTTTCATATTGTGGTTGCTTAGTTGCTTTACATATGTACCATGTAGGTTACTTTCAAGGGTTATTCTGCAAGTACCCTGGGTCAGATAAGGGTCAGACAACACACAACCTTTATGGAAGATTACCTCTCTGAGGGGATCTGATCGACTGGTTGTTAAGCCCATGAGGGCCCTTATAATTGATTCTGATACCTCCGATATTTAGCAGGGAGTCTCAGGCCCCTCTTGGGCGAGGCATACCTACTTTGGGGAGGGAGGCCCCTTTTAGCCACTTTATCCTATTTGTGTGCATATTGGCCTTTTGTTTATTTTATTTTAGTGTGCTCTTGTATTACTAGTTGGCATTAGGATTTGTTTTTATATCTCGAGTCTTGAGTCATCGTGGAGCCAGACCAGCTTCCCCGTAGGTCTCGCCGCTTGTTACAGTTACCACCACATTTTGAGTATTTGCCTTCTAAAAGGCGTAAAGTTATCAAATGTGGTACACACACCTCCACTTATCATACTTGTGATCATACTAGGATGAGTACTAAATCGAGTTAGAGAGATAGTGGGATTCCTTCAACTCCTATACCTACTATCGTTAACGATACTCCTTCAACACCTTCAACCACAATGGTTGTAGTTCCAGAGGTTCCTATCATCACTCTAGTCCGTCCTATATTGAATACTCAACCTATAGCCATGACCCTTTTTGGGTCCCTTGGCCACTCATTGGGATACAATGTTCAATCCATCCCTATGGCCTTTAGTCCTTTTTCTTATGGTATGCCAAATTTCACATCGCAATTTTCATCCTCCATCCCACCGTCTACTCTGAATAATAGTAGTGGACTTGGGGGCATGGCTCCTCCACATACTCCATTTTTCATTTGGTGGTACTCATGTCCCACAAACGACTCTTACAGTTGGAGGCTTTCCTCCTTTAAACCCCAGGTCTAATCCTATTCCTAATGCTTCTGTATGGAGTAACCAACCTTGCGAACAAGCTATTGCTTATGGTTCATCCTTTACACCCACCCCGTCTGTATCGATTCCAAACAACATGTTTGGCATGATGAATCCACCTTTATCCTCCGGATTCACACACGGAGGAGGTCAGTTTCACACCTTGGGAAACCCCCAACCTAGAGCTACTCCAGCTGGGGGTAGTTTTTACAACCCTCATCAGAACATTCCTACTAGAATGGTGCCCAACCAACCCCTCATGAATCAGTTTGGAGGAGGATCTTACAATTCTGAACATGGCCATGGTACCTACCAAAACCCTGGATGGGTTGTGAATCCCCAGCAATAATATTTCCAGGGAGATTGGGGCCAGATGCCACAACCCAGTCTCCCTTTTTCTGGCCATGCTCAATCTACCAGACTTGTTTAAGTTAATGAATGATCATGTGTGTCATGATCCGAAATGGCCCCCCATCCCCACCAAGATTCCTTCAGATATTCTGAAATTCAAAGGCAAGAAAGGTGAGGATCTCTGTGATCATGTCACTACTTTTCACTTTTGGTGCTCTTCGAATTCCCCTAACGACGATTCTATTTGGTTAATATTTTTTCAATGCACCCTCACGGGGGTCTCCACAAAATGGTATATCGAGCTACCTAGGGGGACATATGGAACCTTTAATCATACGGTCTTAGTCTTCGTCAACCACTTCCAATTGTCATTTTGTTATGATGTTGGATTAGAACTTATGTTGACTTTACGTCAGGACAAGGCCACTCATATCTCGGATCACATCATGGAGTGGCGTAGACAGAAGAGGTTGATCAAGACCTGCATACCCCTGGAATTCCTGCTAGAGTGGTTCCTTAAGTCTCTACTACCTTATATTTCAAAGGATGTTTCTACATCCAGGGTTACATATTAGGAAGAAGTGATTTTTAAATCCCAACAGCTATATCTTATATATACTCAGTCTGGGATGTTATATGAGATTCTTCCAAATGCACCGAGGTCAAACTATGACCCTAGACAAAAGCTCGGGCCTCATGTCGATGGAATTGTAGGCTTTGCCAATGTGAAATCTGCAGACTCAATGACAAGACATTTGAAAGAGTTGTCTCTAAACCAGTCTGTAGGAGGGCCATCTTCATCTGTTTCCTCCACTCCCACTCAGTCGGTGGATGTACATTATGTGCAATCATCGACCAGCCCTAATGGTAACCGGAAACCATGAGGGAATAAAAATAAAGGACATAGTAATAATCGTAGGGGTGGGAAGAATAATAATAAACCCAAGGACAATGGTAATATTGAGAAGTCAAATAATAATGTTAGTGAGGGAAATAGAGAAAGGTGGAAGGTGAAGTTTCTCTGTAAGCTTTGTACAGATGATCACCTTACCCATTTATGCCCCAAACTTTCAGAATTTGTGAGGATTTTATCTCTACCGCCCATCATGCTGACTAATCCTTTTCCACATAATTAGCACATGGCCTTGATATCCTCAAATGTTGGAAATGCGGTGAGTGGGAATCAAAACCCGTTGACGCAGAACAGTGACCATTTATTCATCAATATGGTTAAATATGAGGTTAATGTAGCCACTCGGTCTCACGATTACAATTCTCCATAAAATGTTCCTGGTCTAGAGTCTCCCCCTCCTTTGGAGACACCCATACAGATCAAAAAACCAAATCCCCCACCTCGTATTCCGAAATTAGTACTCAAGCGCTCTACCCACAATCCTAATGAGCCACCCAGAATTACTTTATTGTTGAGGATCTGGGTCAAACCCCTTGTGTGATGTCAGCTCTGGAGGTACTCCAAATGTGTCCTTCACGGAGGAATGCCCTTCTATCTGCGTTAGGATCTCTAAATCCTTGTGGCTCAAAAGTTATCAAGTTTTACGTCACATATGTGAAAAATTGCTTGCCTTACCATGTGGCATTCCAAATCCACGTGGGTTACTCAAAGTATACCATCAAGCGTACTATTGTTGATGAAGGCATTGCAACATGTGTGATGTCCCTAGTCTATTGGAAATCCCTCGCCTCTTTGACCCTTTCTTAGTATCCGACCATGTTGGCTTCTTTTGACAGTCATTCCTTCCACCCTCGTGGTATTCTTCTTTCCTTTTTGGTCCAGTTAGGTGGGAAGACAGTAGAGGTGGATGTCGAGGTGGTTGATGCGCCCCTCAACTATAATTTTTTTCTAGGAAGCAATTGGACTTATGTTATGACTGCAATAATATCATTTGTCTTCCTCACTCTTTGTTTTCCTCATGATGGGAAGATCGACCAGTTTTCATTTGTGTATGTTATCCCCAATGCAACAATTGGACCGTCAATCCCCATGATCAACAATTATCATCCGGAAACTAAGAATATCGGTGTCAGAATGTATTCATATCTTATGGGTACCTTCGACTTCATGGAACTGGTTCATCATATATACGCCATGTCCAGTAGGTATGCTTCGTCAGAGAGGTCCATTCCTATGACACTATCGGCAGCAGAGATAATGTATCAGGTTGTTCTTGACTTTTACATCGATCTAGATCTTGTTACCTCGCAAACGGATGAGGAGGATCACGTTCTTAAGCCCATGTTGGCCACTTCATCGTCTTGTTCATGTGACTGCCTCGATGAGACTTTACCTTTGGATGAAGCTATCATAGAGGCTATGAATGGTTCTGACAGGCCATGGGATGATATGCATCATCACTCTTATTTTCTCCCAGATCTTGCTAGAATCTAAAAGATGATTTTAGATCTACTTTGAGCGAGATAGTTGGTCACATTGTAGTTCCACTTGATACACATGGAATTTATGCCAAAGGAAACATGGCGAGTATCTCTCCTATCGTCACGATCGATATCTCTCGTATTCCTGGCAAGGTTGAAAACGTATACATCGGTGAGGATTGTTCACTGGAAGAAATTTTGATCTACACTGAGCTCTTCAAGGAATTTTGTGATGTATTTGCTTGGTCATATCAAGAGATATCGAGAATCGACCCTCGAATTGTCGAACATGAGATTAAAACCTACCCAGATGTTAAGCATGTTCGACAATGACTTAAAGTTGTCAATCCTAGGAAGGCCCCTGCCATTAAGGTAGAGGTAGAAAAATTGTTTAATGTTGTCTTTATCTACCTGATTCCCTTGACTGAATGGGTATCTGATCTTGTTCCCGTGAATAAAAAGCAAGGAACCATCCGCATATGCATGGATTTTCGTGACCTGAATAAAGTATGTCCTAAAGACAAATTCCTGACACCCTTCATCGATCACATTCTCAACAAATGTGCAGGAAGCGATTTTTTTTCTTTAATGGATGGATTTTCAGGGTATAACCAAATTCAGATTAAACCCGAGGACCAACATAAGATGGCATTTATTTTCCCTTGGGATAATTTCACATACCAAAAAATGTATTTTGGCCTTAAGAACATTAGAGCAACCTTCCAACAAGCTATGACCTTCTCTTTTCACGATCTCAAGCATATAGTCGAATCCTATCTCAATGATCTTGTTGTTCACTCCTGTAAGAGAGTGGATCACCCTAATCACCTTTGACTAATATTTGAAAGGTGCCTCCATTATCGCATTAGTTTGAACCCTCATAAATGCATCTTTTGCATTAGGTTAGGTCGACTTCTAGAATTTTTAGTCTCTAAGACTGGGATCATGGTAGATCTGCTAAAGGTTGAAGCAATACTTTGATTTTCTCCCCCACGCACTATTCATCAACTTCAAGGTTTACAGTGGAAAGCTAAATTTTTACGATGGTTTATAGTGAACTATGCCAATATTACTAAGGGTTTCATGCATCTCTTAAAGAAGGACATTCCTTTTATCTTGTATGAGCGAGCCTAGGAATCCTTCAATGCTTTGAAGAAATCCTTGGTATCAATGCCTCTATTGAAGTCTCCAGACTACGATAGAGATTACTTGCTTTATGTCTCCACTTCTAAAGAGATGATTGGTATGTTGTTGGTTCAGGAGGATGACAAGCTTCGTGAACACATCATTTACTATATTAGTTGAAACTTAGTCAGTCATGAACTCAATTATTCTCATGTTGAAAAGCTAACTTTGGTTGTCGTTCACACAGTCCAACGATTACGACACTATATATTGCTTTGAAAAGATATTGTGGTTACTGATGTCAATCCATTTCAATATGTCCTTACGAGGTGTATCATAGGGGAAAGTACAATAAATGGATTGTCATTCTACAAGAATTCGATCTCGATTTCGCTTTTGCAAAGTCCAAGAAATCACTAGTTTTTGCAGAGTTAATATCAGACTTCCCTCGATTAGACGAGGATGTTGTTCATGTTGATTAATTTGCAGATGAACACATTTTCATTGTCTCATCGTCAGACCCCTGGTATGGGGATATTTTTCTCTATCTTCAAACTTTTAAGTTTCCTCATCATCACACGCGAGATGATCGACGACGTATATGATACCAAGATAAGAATTACCTTATCATCAGTGACACTATGTATCTCCAAGGAGTAGAAAATATCCTTCATCGTTGTTTAACTCACGAAGAAGTTTAGTCTATTCTAAATGAATTCCATAGTGGGGCTTGTGGTGGTCATCTATCTAGGCTTGCGAGAGCCCAGAAAATTTTGCGAGCCAATTATTTTTGGCCATCTATCTTTAAATATTTCATCGAAGTGGTTAAGAAGTGTCATGCCTGCCAGGTTTTCACTCAGAAAATGTGCTCGCATCCAACCCCTCTCCATCCAGTCGTCATTGTTGGTCCCTTCACCAAGTGGGGGGTGGACTTTGTGGATTGCAACCCAACTTCGATTGGGGGGCATCAGCACATTATCATGGTCATAGACTACTTTACTAAGTGGATCAAGGCCATGACTACAGTTAAATCTAATGGTAATATTGTTTTGTTCTTCATATTCAATCAAATTATAGCCATATTCAGAATCCCGAGTGAGATTTTCATTAATCATGACAACCACTTTTAGAATTAAATGATGAAAGAACTAGCATAAAAGTTGGGGTTTGGGCATGGTCATTATTCCCCTTACTATCCCTAGGAAAATGGACAAGTAGAGGCTGTGAACAAGTCTCTCAAGACCATTTTGCATAAAACTGTCAGCCAAAGAAAATCCAACTGGCATATCATGCTCTATACATCACTTTGGGCATACCGAACCTCAGTCAAGACTTCCAGTGATTTTTCTCCTTTTGAGTTAGTACACAGTGTGGAGTCAATCTTACCTATTGAATGTGAAATGCCTTCTCTTAGATTGGCAGTTGCACTCCTACCTGAAACTTCTGATCTCGAATAATGCCTCATACACCTAAAGAGTCTAGATTAGCAGCGTCGGGATGCCTCTATGGCTATCAAAGCGAATAAAAGATGTGTCAAGTTCCAATACGATAATTATGTCTGTCCTTAGCGATACGCTGAGGGTGACTTGGTCCTTCTATATGATCAATCAAAAGAACCACTAGGGGCAGGCAAGTTCAAACCCATGTGGCACGGTCCCTATATCATACGACGTGTCTTAGAAAAAGGAGCCTACGAATTAGAAGATTATGAAGTGAACATGTTGGTTGAGCCCAAGAATGGGATCTATTTGAAAATATATTACTCTTGAGCCCCAATCTTGGGCATAACTCTTTGTATACTAATGTATTTTAGTGTATATATAGTTTCCCTTTGTTTTTATCTTCAACTTGCTTATCAAGTTTCCCCTTGGTTGGCAGATGTCAACGAAATATTCGGTCTACTTAGGATTCGCAGACAGGGCCAGTCGTCATACACGGAACTTAGCTTCCGTTGCTTGGATTGTTTATTGACTCGAGGGTCTACTAGTATCTTCAGGTGGAGTTTTCCTAGGGCCATCCACGAATAATGTGGCCGAATATAGCGTCGTTATATAACTTTTGCGTGATTCCATTTCTCATGGTATTCGTTCGCTGGAAGTTCTCCTGGACTCCCAGTTAGTAGTATGTCAGTTGAACAACAATTACCATGTGTGAGACCCTACTCTAATCCAATGATTCTTATGGGTAAGACTTTTAGAACGATATTTTTATTTTATTACTTATCATCACATACCTAGAAGTTCTAATTATGTATCTGATGCATATGATAATTTTGTTTTAGACTGGCATTTGTCACATAAATAAAGCAAAGAAAACATTCTCATCAATGTACACACTGTAACATAAGTAAATCTGAAGATCAATGTTTATATATATATATTTCATCTCAAAAAAATCATGTTATAGTACAAAAGTGGGGCTAACACCCTCAATATACATATACAGTCGATCATACAAGATTCATGACATCTACGCTTGTGGCACGGAATGTGTGTTATGATAGCATACTATAATGTTTGCGAGACGTCGAAAGAGTCGTACCCAAGCACGGGGCACTCCTACCACCTGTCACTACATAGCCTCTGGAAGATCCTCCACCTGAACCATGGGAATCCTCTGTGTCAAACAAGACAGGCTTCCCTGTGTTGAAACTAGGTCTTAAAGTTTTTATCTCTAAGACTAAAAATTTTCTTTTCCGGGATTCGTATTTTCATAAGGTATAATCCTCGCTATCATTCCCAAAAGCCCGGTACCGAAATCCCAAAATGGATTTATTTTTTAATAATAAAAGGAAGAAATCTCAAGTGTTTTTAAAGTCTCGACGCACGTTATGTAAAATACTTTTAATCACGATAAATTAAAACCCTAAATGAGTTCATTAACAATATTTTAACCTTTCAGGATTCCGGTTCACTCAGAACAATACATTTTCAATACATTTCGAATTGCGAAATCCCGATCCCTAATTTCTCGAAAAAAAATGGAAGTTAGTTCTTGATCATGATTAATTAAATTACTAATACCAAAGTTAAGGCCTAAACTAATCTCATCGTGGTTTCGGGATTCAGGGTTTAGTGGTGACATACCTTGTGTAAGCGAGATCCCCAAAACCCCGAAACGCGAAGTCCTGACTCAATACCAAAACTAAGGCCTAAACTAATCCCATCATGATTTTTGGATTTGGGGTTTAGTGGCGACATACCTCGTGTAAGCGAGATCCATGAAACCTCGAAACGCGAAGTCCCGACTCAATAAAAAAGCTAAGGCCTAAACTAATCCCACCATGATTTCGGGATTCTAGGTTTAGTGGTGACATACCTCATGTAAGCAAGATCCCCGAAACACGAAATATCAACTCAAAATCAATGTTTAAAATGAACTAACTTCATTTTAAAAACACATTTAATGGTAATTAAACTTCTTAGGTATTTTCATTTTTCGGGTTCCGTTGAATGAGATCTTTTGAATTTTGATTTTAGAATCACCGAAATACGGCCATATTAATAACGGATAGTTGGTGATTTCTGTGACACAAATGCGTATCTCAGAAATATTCTCTGCATTAAAGGTATTAAATTCTTGGCAGCTGCGTCAGTACTTTCACCATAAAATGAGTTAAAGGAAAATTAAAGGTATGTGTTTTGAACCTTATTCTTGTTCTTTCTATCAGGAGTAAGTCTCATCCAACCGAGCTTATACACCTCTCTTCTGTGACAGGTTTTCATTCCAATACAAAAGTTATGGCACCAAAGAAAGGACCCAAGAAGAGTGAAGATACAGTTGAGATTTCCAACCCAGAGGGAGATGTCATATCTGACACCACACCACATGCTATCGACTCGATCAAATCCTGGAGACAAATCTATGAAAATCTGGACTACGAGATAAAAAATTCCCCTAATGATTCTGAGAATCACCTTCGGGACATAGCAGAATCAGAACATCAYAAGACAGTAGGATGCCCACGGCTTGTGGCATACAACGACATGATCAGTTGGGCTTTAGAGAAGATTGATATTCCAATGAGAAGCATTTTAAATGATCAAGCGGTCATTATCGGCTCATTCAGACCTGAACATATCCAGGTTATGTACAAACTCTCACCCAATCCTAAATTCATTTACAATGCCAAATTTATAGCTAAATTTCAGAGAAAGGAATGCACTGAGGCAGACCAAACTTACCCTGATTTAATCAAAGGCTGGTGGAGATATCCATCAAAATTTAGGGCCGATACCCACGGAATTTATGCCATAGCTACTTTGAATGAGTACATGGTTTATGTAGCCATGATGTTGTGCAGACTCTTCAGCAAAAAGAATCCCTGTCATTTCCCCACAAAATGGGTGCCCTTTTTAGAGGAAGCATCAGAAGGATATAGTTTCAACTGGTACAAGATTTTATCTGATAACATAGCCAAAGAGGTTTCAGATTACAAAGCTGCAAGATCTCGAGGTCAACCAGTGGCCTTTTACATGTCGGCATACATCATTGACGCAATTTGTTTTTTGACTCCACTCCTCCTGATGATATGGATTTGGAACATAACCTGCCTCGAACCCATTCACAAGTATCACTCTGAGCTATGGGAAGAAAACGCAAAAAAATTGTTTTACAAAATTTTTCATTTCATGATAATACCAATGCATAAAATGTTTTTCGGTTGTGACTCTCCTCTCATTTCTAAAACAATCTCAAAAAACCTCAAGCCAATAGTAGACTGGTTCATTGAAGAAAGCTTCTCCTACATCAGGGTTTATGGGTGCTCAATCCCCCCTCGTGCGCTTCCAAAATTCCTCCCGGACAGACTGGTGTGTAGGGAAGTAGCACACCAAATACTGAAAGACGGTATCGGAATAGAGCTAAAGGTAGATCAAAAGAAGTCTTGGCCAATCTTCCCTGTGCACATCGGGAAATTTTCATTACAAAACTTGGGCCATTCCAAGGTGGAAGCAGAAGCACTCGAAGAAGTCAAATTGTTAAATATTGAGTACAAAAGGCATGACCCTTATCAACTAGTGAACAAACACTTGATACACTGCAATATGAAAACATATGAACATGAGGAGTCCCCTTGGGATGACATGTTCAAAGGGACTAATACTTATAAAGAGGTGTTAGAACGAGTACAGACACTGTCGTCTGACCTGCAAGCTAGATTTCGGACCTTTCAGAAGCATAGATGGAGTGATCTGCCCCAAGTACTACAAGGAGAAGCAATCACCCTCCCCCAGGAGCAATAAAATGTTCCCCCAGGCTTCGAACAGGAAGCACAGAATAAGGTAAATCCCAAAAAAGTCCCACAGGATACGGAAAGGCCCCCACAAAACAAGGAGACCTTATAGACAAAAATATTAGAGACCGAAGCAAAGAAAAGGTCTGGGAGACCTCCCAAGTCCAGTAAGCTTACTCCCCCTTCATCACCTAGTGTTGATGTCAATACACCTAAGGAAATAGGAGGGAAAGCATCTACAGAGCTAGGAAGTCCCATAGCTTCCTTAACCCACTTACAGTCCACTTTTGGATTCCCACAGATAGGAGCTCCATTTGTTGATGACCTCACCTCTATCCCCATAGATGAGATTTCTCCTTCTGATTATTTTTTTAGAAGAAAAAGGAAGGTCGTCCTAAAACAATAGATGCATATGAAGGAGGGGAGTATGGTGAAAAATCATAAAGTCTTGATAGATGGACATAATTTGGAGGAGGAGGATTTCACTACAGAGATAGCAGGTTCCATGGGAGCCATGGCAACAGCAAACTTTTTTACCATGGGAAACATGAGAACGAGGATAAAGAAGAGTAATAACATGATAGATTAATTACAAGATCAGTTAAAGAATGTTGAGGAGAACATCAGAGAAGAGGTGAGTAAAAGCTTGGAGCAAACCAGGGTTGTCGAAAGGCTAGAAATTCAATTACTCAAATCAAGCCTGGATGAAATGAACTAGAAGATACAACAAAGTCAGGTATAGTTTGCTCAACAAAAGGAGCATGCAGAATAGTTACAGGCTAGATTAAATTTGATCGAAGGTCAGGTCATAGATCTGAAAGATTTCCAGGCCCAGTCACTGGAAGTGCATTCAAAAATAGAAGTTGAACAGCAGAAATTGATTTCCAAGATAGAGATTATTCAGAGTTACTTTCAAGAAGCAGATAATTCCTTTGATAATATTATCCTGAAGGAAAAGGAAGCCAAAGAAGCAAGGGTTACTCTCCAAAAGTCAATCATATATTCGGCAAGTGAAGAGACATCCAAAACTATGAAAATATCATCCACTGAGCAAATCAGAGGTGACATCATGCTCAAGCTATGGGAAACCAACATAACTGAAAACAAAAGAACAGTCAAGGAAATCAAAGATGACTGTAAAGAAGTTTTTGATCTCTTAGACAAAAGGTCGTTAAACATTGGAAAAGGCAATTGTACAGGACTTTTGGGACAAATTAATATTGTGAGACATCAATTAAATTTTAGAGAAAATTTGAGTGAAATTCAAATAGAAATTTCACAGCTAAGAGAAATGGATGTCACCCTAATAGACAAGTTGTTAGTTGAGCCCAACTTAAAACTGCAGTCAATAAAGTTTGCAGATAAAGGAGTTGAAGACCGTCTTTCCAAGATACAGAGAAAGGTTTATCTGTTCGAAGCAAAATACCTTCCAGAACCCCCTAGAAATTTTACACAGTTCCTGGAGAGATGCATTGAATATATTGGATCAAAATAAGGAGAGTCATCAACAAAGTAAAAGTATCATTTGGAAGATCTTTACTTCCAAGAAAACAGAAAAATGGAGAAGATCATGCAAACGATTTCTGATCTATTTTTTAACAAATAGTTAGTCACTAGGAATTAGGAAATCACCAACCGTCTTAAGTTTGCTAGTTTTGTATAAATATAACTTTTCAAGACTAAGACGAGGATTTTTTCTGGATGGGATTGTAAAGAGAAATTTTCATTTTGCCAGAATTAATACAGTATAGATTGAAGATTATAGATCTTATCAAGCTTGAGTTATGTGTTTCTCTATCATTCCATCTTGTATTTCATACCTTCAATGAATGATTTCATGATGCAACTTCTATTGTGGTGATTGAATAGTCAGATTATCTAACCGTTTGCAGTTTTTCCTTTGTATCGGCTATCGACGGATATAAGACCTATGAACATTTTAGAACTCTGAAATTGTATACTTCTTCAAAGTTATCATCTCTCTTTCTTCTATTAGCATAAAATGAGATTCATCTTTAATTGATGCCTCACATTTGTTATACAACTATATGTTTCTTTTTCTTTCTTCATTCCATGCACCGTCTCCTTTAAATTTGACTCAAATACTAGAAACAACCTTTATTTCTATTATACTATTGATTCATAGTTTGGAAGTTTTATTTTTATTAATTCAAACCAAAAATTTGCGACCCTTAAAAATAATTTTGACTTACAAAAAGGAATACCTTAGCTTTCATGATTGTTCCAGTTACTAGACAGCCTAATATAGAACCTGGTCTATCAGATCAGAAAATCATTGTGTTAAACCTATTCAATACCATCTTACAAACAACAAATACACGGGTAGAACTTGAACGTTCATGGGCTGTGATTGAAAGGGATATTAGCATCCAAGAATAATGGGAAGCTAGACAGAGACAGTTAAGGAACCAACTTTGATCTCGCTTTCCATTAAACTGATCTTTTTACCCATTAACTATCTCTACCTTTTCGGATTCCTTGACGGTATACTTTAGAGCCTTAAAGTATAAACTAAGGAACAAAATATTTTTGGCATCGTTGTTGGGGACGAAGAAATGAATCTTTTCACTCGGAAGAACGACATTGACACTTTCTTTCTTTGATAGTGAACAAAGATCGAAAAACCTTCTAAGGCTACTTTTATTTTGCACTTGGCGACTCCACGATAAGTAAATTGGATTTTAGCTGAAAGAACACCAGAAAGAACCTGGACAACAAGCAAACCTCGCCAGTTTTTTATCCGGAAAAGATTTTAAAATCAAGAAGATCCCTTAGACAAATCGTTTCACCAAAATCTACCATTTGTCAACCTAATTCTACACGGTCGAACGCCAGAGGAATACTTGAGAGATTCATCTCCCTCCCCCTTTCAATCGATATGTTCTCTCTTCCCGAAGTACACACTCCTACTACCAATCACTCTGACGAATGCCCTGTGTATCATGATTTAACCCCCATTGATTCTCCAATATATTCGTCTTATGAGTCTGGAGAAACAAGTTATTTTCATCTTGGGCCTTCTTTCTCCAGTTTCATATGCCTTGATGATCATTTCCCCACAACCTTTCTGTCACATTCAATCACAACCCAAAATCTACCAAGCTTTCGTGAGCTTTCTCCTCATACACTCCGAGTTTCAGCCTCAAATCCATCAATGGTTGCGCACGGAGGTGCGGGGGCTAGGGGTGGTGTTGTAGGTGGTGTCATAGGAGGAGCGGCAGGTGGCCAAGTACCACTCCCTAGAATTTTTTCTAAGGTAGTTTCCAGATATGCCCCTCTTGTCCTCCCAGTTCTCCTACATGACCTTCCAGAAAATTACATGAAAAATCTCCCAAAATTTAGAGGGGAAGGTGATATAACCGCACAAGAACACATCAATTTCTTTGACCAATTTGTTGATATCCTAGGACTTGAACATGAATATGTCTACTCCAGACTCTTAGTACAGAATTTCGAAGGGCAGGTCAGAACCTAGTTTTGAGGCTTAGCAGTGAGATCTTTAAGGTCATACGATGAACTCAAAAGTTCTTTCATCATATAATGGGGAGAAAGGAAATATCACCTCTATTATCTGACTGAATTTGGGGCTCTTATAAAGAAAAATTCTGAATCATTTCTCGAGTTCACCCAAAGATTTAATAAATTGTATAATAAAATTCCCATCGAGGTCAAACCTTCTCAGCCTGCAGCGAAAGTAACTTTCATTGGAGCTTTCAACCCGTATTCCGCCCTACTATTAAGAGAGAGGATATCAGTAGACCTCACCAAGATGCAAGACGATTCCGTAGAAATTGAATCAAACATGATGGATTTAGGAAATCTAAAAGCCAAAACGGAGATTGGAAACAAAGAAACCAGAAGGTACAGAGAATAAGGAGGATCTTTTGGATCAGGAAGATCTTTAGGAGAAAAAATGGATGACATGGCTAGAATAATTAAAGAACTGTCTAATAAGATTTCGAAAATGGAATTAGATCAAACAAAAATTGACCATTTTCCCAGAAAGGATTTCAGAAGGAATCCCAATCCTCAAGCCCCACAAAGACAGATTAAGAATGAGGATAAAAAAATCTCAACCCCCTTCAAGAGTGAAAACTTCATTGGAGAGGAAGACTTAGAAGATTTCGAGGAATTAGAGGAAGATATAAACAATCTAGGTGATGATGATCCACAACCCTATTTATCGAGACAAGATTATGAAAAATTCTTAAATAAAGAAAATAGATTGGAAAATGACATAAACAGTAGTACTTCTGAAGATTTGACCTACCAAGGTAATGCAGATGGTATAATGGTCGAGCTTCACCAGAAGTACAATCTAAGGCCTAGAAACATGAGTCTTGCAATCACCCAAATGAAAAATATCTTGCCAAGGGGCGAGACAGACGAGACGGTTTCAAAAAATGTTGAAAAGAAGACTGAAAAAATTAACATAACGAATGCACAGCCTACCAAGACTAAGGCAGCTGAAACACCCACAGTCAAAACACAAAAAGAGAAATATCCTGCAACTGAAACAAAACCTTCACCACAAAAGAAAGCTGATAAGAAGGGGATCGAAGCCCAAACCATAGAGAACGACAAAATTGTGGGGAATTTTAATCTGGAAAATGAAATCAATAAAATCAAGATCCCCATATCTCTTGTGGAGCTGGCAAAAAACCCAATCTACAGAAAACAAATTGCCAAGATGATTAGTTTTTCAAAAGACGAAATCCAAGCCGATGTCATTAACTTAGAAGATGACAAGCTGAACATAGTTTTTGGTCCACATTTTGAAGGCGCCAAAGACATTGTTGCCCCCTTCTATATCACGTTAACCTTGTTCGACCAACTACTCCATAACTATATGCTCGATTCTGGAGAATCCCACAATGTAATGCCTAAAGCCATTATGGATAAATTGGGTCTCGAAATCACTAGGCCTTATGGAGATTTATATTCAATTGATTCAAGAAAAGTTAAATGTATAGGCATGATTAAAGACATGGTGGTAAATCTGGCACAAATACTTGCGAAAAGCATTCTCATGGATGTAGTGGTCACCGATATCCCTCTTAAATATGGTATATTGTTATCCAGATCCTGGGGCGCCAAGCTTGGGGGATATCTCCAGCTTGACATGACATATGCTACAATTCTAATTTTTGGAGGATAGTTCAGGCGCCTGTACAGAGAAACCAGGTTGGCATTCACGGTAAGTGATCCGTGCAACCCGAATAACCACCCTATATATATTGCAGATCAAGATTTAGGTAATTGTATTTTATCCATTGATGATGACATTGATTTAGGTATAGATGAAAGTTGTACAGAAGAAAAAACAGAAAAAGAAAAAATTTAAAAAAATGTATATAGCATTGGTGTGTGGAAGATGTTTTTTTACGGTGCTTCATCCTACTTTGGAGCTGGAGCTAGGGCACTCCTTGTGGCCCCTGATAATCAATTCGTAATCCCCTTTTCCTATATACTACAGTGGAATGTGGACCACACTAATAATGTATGCGAGTATGAAGCCTTAGTGTTAGGGTTAGAAGCCACTAGGAGAATGAAAATAAAAAACCTCGAAATCTTTGGTGACGCCGAGCTAATCATAAAACTAGTAAACCGACAGTACCATGCCAAACATCCTAGGTTGAGGTCTTACAAGAATTGCATCTGGGATATGATCGAAAATTTCTTCTCCTCTGTCAAAGTCCACTACATTCCAAGAACTGAAAACCAACAAGTTGATGTGTTAGCTAAAGAAGCCTCAACATTCACACCTCCCACTGCTTTCAAACTAAAGTACCATATACAAATGAGACACTGACCTTCCATACCCAATAACATACAGCACTGGCAAGTTTTTGAGGATGATGAACAACTGCACAAATTTTTAGAATCAATAGATGAGTTTGTCTAAACGCATGTCGACCAAGAAAACCAAAATGATCTTGTTTGGATCCTGCAGAAAGGGAAAGACCCCCAAGAATTCCACGATAAAATCGCCAATCATCCAATGCTTGTTCTAAAAAATAACCAGATCCCCAAGGGCCTAATTCCATTGGAAAGGTTATTTAATCAAGATGATATCCCTTTAAGATCCACTTTACAACCTCAGCCTGAAGAGGTTGAGGACTGTGACATAGGTACCAAAGAAAACCCTCGATTGGTGAAACTATCCAAATACCTATCCCCAGAAACCAAAAGTAAATACGCTGAGTTGCTTAGAAAATATAAAGATGTTTTCGCTTAGTCTTACGACGAATTGAGAACTTATGATACTTCTATAATCGAACATAAAATTCCTTTGACACCTGGTGTCAAGCCTTTTAAACGAAAAATCAGACAGATAAACCCTATGTTGCTACCAGTAATAGAAAAAGAAGTCAAAAAACTCTTGGACGCCAAAATCATCGTCCCACTAAGATATTCCGAGTGGGTAGCTAATTTAGTCCCAGTAAGAAAGAAAAATGGCGAAATCAGACTGTGTGTTGATTTTAGAAACCTGAACCGATCATCACTCAAAGACAATTATCCATTGCCTAAGATGGACCATGTTTTAGAGAAAGTAGTTGGAGCTAACAGAATGTCGATGATTGATGGTTTTTTAGGTTACAATCAGATCGTAGTACACCAAGATGATAAGGAAAAAGCGGCTTTCACTACCCCTTGGGGTACCTTCATGTATGATAAAATTCCTTTCAGCTTAATGAATGTAGGGGCAACCTTCCAGCGAGCCATGGAAATTGCCTTCGTGGGTGAGAGAGATAAATTCATTGTTATCTATCTCAATGATCTGACTGTTTTTTCAAAATCTGATGCGGAACATCTAGTGCGCCTGAAGCAAACTTTCGAGAAATGTCGTAAATTTGGTTTTTCCCTCAATCCAAAAAAATCTCATTTTGTTATGCAAGAAGGTAAGCTATTAAGTCATATAGTGTCTAAATATGGAATCAAAATCAATCCCAAAAGAATTGAAGCAATAGATACGATAAATAACCTTAGAAATGTAAAAGAAATTCAATCTTTCTTAGGAAAAATAAATTTCTTGAGAAGATTCATCCCTAACTTCACCGAAATTGTGAAGTTGGTCACAAATATGTTGAAAACGAGCAGTGAGATGAAGTGGACAAGTGAAGCCAAAGAATCTTTTCAACGAATCAAGAAAGTTATTAGTGAAGCACCAGTCTTGGCAAGTCCTGATTACACAAAAGAATTTCTGATTTTTTCCTTCGCTTTCGAACACACTATCACAGATGTATTGTTACAGAAAAATGAAGAAGGATTTGAACAACCCATTGCTTTTTTCAATAAAAGTATGAGAGATGTTGAGTTGAAATATAATATACTAAAAAAACAAGCTTACGCAATGGTAAAGGCTCTCAAGGACTTTAGAACATACGTATTACATTCGAAGATCATAGCCTATGTTCCTACAATCTCTGTCAAAGACATACTGGTTCAGCCGGATAGTGATGACAGAAGAGGCAGATGACTAGCTAAGATTCAGGAGTTCGATCTTGAAGTCAAACCAACAAAACTCATTAAAGGCCAAGGTCTGGCTAAATTGTTAGCCAAATCAAACTTCCATGCACTCGGAATAAATCAGCTGCAAGAAGACAAGGATTTCCTAGAGATAAATGAACTCTATTTCGCTACACCTATGGTTGAGATAGAAGACAGGTTTTCTTCTTCAGTCTGGTACCACGATATTGTTTCTTACCTATTGAATCTTCAATGTTCCAGTGAACTAACCCCATCTAAAGCCAAGACACTGAAGCTACATGCTATAAAATATTGTATTATAGATGGAAAACTATATTGCAAGGATCCCCTGGGTTTCTTGCTGAGTTGTTTAGTCGAGACCGAAACTAAAAAGGTTATAGATGAGTTCCATGAGGGAGTGTGTGGAGGACACCACGCTTGGCGAGCCATGGCTTATAAAATCTTAAGAGCTGGATATTACTGGCCCAAACTATTTACAGATGTAAACACCAAAGTCCGAACTTGTATTCCCTGTCAGTTGTTTACAGGTAAACAAAAAGTCTCAGCTTTACCTCTAATTCTAGTTAAAACTGAAGCCCCTTTTCAGCAATGGGGTCTTGATTTCATCGGAGAGATTCACCCACATTCCAATTCTCAGTACAAGTGGATTCTAACTGCAACGGACTATTTTACTAAGTGGGTGGAAGCTATTCCCACGAGAAACGCAACTGACGCAGTTGTAATCAATTTTCTAGAAGAAAATATTTTATCCAGATTCGGTTGTCCCCAAAAGATAGTCATCGATAATGCACAAGAATTTAAATTGATGGCTATGATAATATTTTTCCAAAAATTCGACATCATATTAGGACACTCCACAGCTTATTATCCGTAGGGAAACGGTTTATCCGAGTCATCTAACAAAAGTATGACAACCATGATCAAAAAAATATTGACTGAGAACAAGATAACGTGGCATATCCATTTGAAATACGCTCTATGGGCCAACAGGATAAGTACCAAAAGGGAAATTGGAATCTCCCATTTTCAGATGGTATATGGCATTGATGTTATTTTACCAATCAATCTTTCTCTGTCAGTAATGAAAATTTGGAAAGATTCAAACGAAGAACCTAACGACATTACCAGGAGAGAAAACCAGTTGGTCGAAGTTCAGCAAAATAGAGCATAAGTAAATGAAAAGTTACAGAGATATCAAGATAAGATGAAGGATTTATTCGATCAAAAGGCTAAGGATAGATATTTCCTCCCTAGAGATCTAGTACTAAAATGGGAAGCCAGAAGAGAAGACAGTGACAAACACGACAAGTTCGATTCGATCTAGTCTGGCCCCTATAGAGTCTCGGCCTCGAAAGGAGAAAATGTTTTTTCATTAGAAAATCTCAATGGAGACATTCTAAGCGCCCCTGTAAATGGATGATACCTTAAACACTACATGCAGTAATATGTTTTTGAACTTTCATTGTACATACCGGTTTGTTTTCATGTTTTCTTTATAGTTACATTTCTTTCGGTAAGTTTGATTGAAGATTCGAAAAAAGAAAAAAAAATGCAAATACAAAACATTTCAAATCTAGCAGTTCACAAAATTGGTATGAGTGTCTGATAGTTATCAGGTCATTTTATTCGCAGGAAAATCGTCAAGGACTCAAGAGATCAACTATGCTACAAGGGTAATCTGCATGAATAATCATGATAAATACTTACCAAAAAGGTAATAAGTAAACAGTCTTTTGGCTGTAAATACAACGAACTACTAAGGTATGAACTCTGACCTGGGAAGCTAAGTTAAAAATGTCCTAAGAGGTACCAATGAACGAGACGCAAAATTTCACGACAGTTAAAAAAATAATAATACTCGTTAGCACTCCTACGTTTCTGAGGTTCTCTCACCTTTTCCCTTCGATCATTATCAAGCTTACTCTTCACCCAACCCTGACTTTTTTCCCGTTAATCTCTCAAAAAAAAAAAAAAAGAGAGAAAGAAAAAAGGAAAAAGTCTCATCTTAATTTCGGAAACATTCAGACTAACTTTCAAAGCGAGGATAGGTAAAATTCTATGTTTCTCCTAAACTTTGGCTGAACCAGAAGTATGCCTGGGCTAATCCTAACCTTTTTAGTCATTCTATCAGAAATAAAATGATCGTTTTCACTCAAGGGAAGTCCCTAAGAAATATTAATAAGTTTTCCCTGAGATTCTCCATAAAGTTAAAGTGTCTGAGGGCCAAAAGAAGATTAATCCAGAGCTATTTAAATAAGTTGACAGACCTTTGTTGTAAAAAAAATTAAGCAGTATATTTTCCCTAAGTATGTTACATACTTATTGATTTTCCCCACTTCATAAAAAAAGTGTATATAAAGAGATGGTGAAAGGAAATTCATTATCAATTGCCCCCATCTAATCTAAAGAGATGATGAAAGGAAATTCATTATATGATTTCCCTCATCTCAGCATTTAAATGCTAAAAATAATGAAGTGGTGAAAGGAAATTCAATGTGGAAAATCTGATAACTTCACCGGGGTACTGAACAGGCCCGCTGGTAGTGAAGCAATGTCTACATACCGGACAAGGTTGTTATACATGAATTGCAAGATGCTTTGGTAATTTTCTTCTTTCATCCAGATTACACTCTACGATTATGGGATTCCAAATTACACTCTAAGAGTCTCTTGATGTGAATACGATCAAATAAAAACTGGTAGAATGGCTAATCGTGTTTCTATTATCTTGCACAAGTTTGAGATCGGTTTCAGAAAGGGAAATATATATGAGCCTATCTCGAGATTGTCGAATGTTTTAATCTTGAAAGTTTTCCGAAGTTAAGGTTGAAATCTTTATCCTCCTAGTTGGGTTTTCACAACTATGTCTAACAGACTGGAATAACTAACCCCATTTACCCAATAAAGGCACTAAGTATGTCTGTTCTCCTCATCCCACAAGGAGAAGAGGTCCCCAATTGGAGCCTATGTTGAAACAAGGTCTTAAAGTTTTTATCTCTAAGACTAAAACTTTTCTTTTCCAGGATTCGGCTTTTCATAAGGTATAATCCTCGCTATCAGTCCCAAAAGCCCAGTACCGAAATCCTGAAATGGATTTATTTTTTAATAATAAAAGGCAGAAAGCTCAAGTGTTTTTAAAGTCTCGACGCACGTTCTGTAAAGTACTTTTCATCACGATAAATTAAAACCCTAAAGGAGTTAATTAACAATCGTTTAACCTTTCGAGATTCGGGTTCACTCAGAACAATACGTTTTCAATACATTTCGAATCGCGAAATCCCGATACCCGATTTCCCAAAAAAAATGGAAGTTACATCTTGATCATGATTAATTAAATTACTAATACCAAAGTTAAGGCCTAAACTAATCTCATCGCGGTTTCGGGATTCAGGGTTTATTGGTGACATACCTTGTGTAAGCAAGATCCCTGAAACCCCGAAACGCGAAGTCCTGACTCAATACCAAAACTAAGGCCTAAACTAATCCCATCATGATTTTAGGATTCGGGGTTTAGTGGCGACATACCTCGTGTAAGCGAGATCTCTAAAACCCCAAAATGTGAAGTCCCGACTCAATACCAAAGCTAAGGCCTAAACTAATCCCATCGCGATTTCGGGATTCGGGGTTTAGTGGCGACATACCTCGTGTAAGCAAGATCCCTGAAACCTCGAAACACGAAATCTCAACTCAAAATAAATGTTTAAAATGAACTAACTTTGTTTTAAAAACACATTTAATGGTAATTAAACTTCTTAGGTATTTTCATTTTTCGAGTTCCGTTGAACGAGATCTTTCGAATTTTGATTTTAGAATCGCCGAAATACGGCCATATTAATAACGGATAGCTGGTGATTTATGTGACACAAATGCGTATCTTAGAAATATTATCTACATTAAAGGTATTAAATTCTTGGCAGCTGTGTCAGTACTTTCACCATAAAATGAGTTAAAGGAAAATTAAAGGTTTATGTTTTGAACCTTATTCTTGTTCTTTCTATCAGGAGTAAGTCGCATCCAGCCGAGCTTATACACCTCTCTTCTGTGACAGGTTTTTGTTCCAATACGAAAGTTATGGCACCAAAGAAGGGACCCAAGAAGAGTGAAGATACAGCTAAGATTTCTAGCCTAGAGGGAGATGTCATATCCGACACCACGCCACATGCTATCGACTCGATCAAATCCTGGAGACAAATCTATGAAAATATGGACTACAAGATAAAAAAATTCCCCTAATGATTCTGAGAATCACCTTCGGGACATAGCATAATTAGAACTTCACAAGATTGCAGCACGCCCACGTCTCGTGGCGTACAATGACATGATCAGTTGGGATTTAGAGAAGATTGATATTCCAACAAGAAGCATTTTAAATAATCAAGCGGTCATTATCGGCTCATTCATACCTGAACATATCCAGGTTATGTACAAACTCTCACCCAATCCTAAATTCATTTACAATGTCGAATTTAGAGCTGAATTTCAAAGAAAGGAATGCACTGAGGTAGACCAAACTTACCCTGATTTAATCAAAGGCTGGTGGAGATGTCCATCAAAATTTAGGGACGATACCCATGAAATTTATGCCACAACTTCTTTGAATGACTACATGGTTTATGTAGCCATGATGTTGTGTAGACTCTTCGGCAAAAAGAATCCATTTCATTTCCCCACAGAATGGGTGCCCTTTTTAGAGGAAGCATCAGAAGGATATAGTTTCAACTGGGACAAGATTTTATCCAATAACATAGCCAAAGAGGTTTCAGATTACAAAGTTGCAAGATCCCGAGGTCAACCAGTGGCCTTTTACATGTCGGCATACATCATGGATGCAATTTGTTTTATGACTCCATTCCCCCTGATGAATTGGAGTTGTAACATAACCTACCTCGAACCCATTCACGAGTATCAATCTGAGTTGTGGGAAGAAAACGCAAAAAAATTGTTTTACAAAATTTTTCATTTCGTGGTAATACCAATGTACAAAATGTTTTTCGTTTGTGACCCTCCTCGCATTTCTGAAATAGTTTCAAAAAACCTCAAGCCAATAGCAGACTGGTTCATTGAAGAAAACGTCTCCTACATCAGGGTTTATGGGTGCTCAATCCCCCCTCATGCGCTTCCAAAATTCCTCCCGGACAGACTAGTGTGTAGGGAAGTAGCACACTAAATACTGAAAGGCGATATCGGAATAGAGCTAAAGGCGGCTCAAAAGAAGTCCTGGCCAATCTTCCCTATGCACATCGGGAAATTTTCAATACAAAACTTGGTATATTCCAAGGTGGAAGCAGAAGCACTCAAAGAAGTCAAATTGTTAAATATTGAATACAAAAGGCATGACCCTTATCAACTAGTGAACAAACACTTGATACAATGCAATATGAAAGCATATGAACATGAGGAGTCCCCTTGGGATGACATGTTCAAAGGGACTAAGACTTATAAAGAGGTGTTATAATGAGTACAGACACTGTCGTCCGACCTGCAAGCTAGCTTTCGGACCTTTTAGAAGCATAGACGGAGTGGTTTGCCCCAAGTACTGCAAGGAGAAGCAATCACCCTCCCCCAGTAGCAAGAAAATGTTCCCCCAGGCTTCGAACAGGAAGCACAGAAGAAGGGAAATCCTGAAAAAGTCCCACAGGATACAGAAAGGCCCCCACAAAACAAAGAGACCTTACAGACAAAAAAATCAAAGACCGAAGCAAAGAAAAGGTCTGAGAGACCTCCCAAGTACAGTAAGCTTACTCCCTCTTCATCACCTGGTGTTGATGTCAATACGCCTAAGGCAATAGGAGGGAAAGGATCTACAGAGATAGGAAGTCCCATAGCTTCCTTAACCCCCTTACAGTTCGCTTTTGGATTCCCACAGACAGGAGCTCTATATGTTGATGACCTCACCTCTATCCCCATGGATGAGATTCCTCCTTCTAATTATTTTTTCAGCATAAAAAGGAAGGTCATCCTGAATCAAGAGATGCTTATGAAGGAGGGGAGTATTGTAAAAAATCATAAATTCTTGATAGATGGACAGAATTTGGAGGAGGAGGATTTCGCTACAGAGATAGCAGGTTCCATGGGAGCCATGGAAACAACAAAAATTGTTACCGTGGGAAACATGAGAACGAGGATAAAGAAGAGTAATAACATGATATCTCAATTATAAGATCAATTAAAGAATGATGAGGAGAACATCAGAGAAGAGGTGAGTAAAATCTTGGAGCAAACCAGGGCTACCGAAAGGCTAGAAATTCAATTACTCAAATCAAGCTTGGACGAAATGAACCAGAAGATACAAGCAAGTCAGGTACAGGTTGCTCAGCAAAAGGAGCATGCAGAACAGTGACAGGCTAGGTTAAATTTGATGGAAGGTCAAGTCATAGATCTGAAAGCTATCTAGGCCCAGTCACTGGAAGTGCATTCAAAAATAGAAGTTGAACAACAGAAATTGATTTCCAAGATAGAGATTATTCAGAGTTACTTTCAAGAAGCAGATAATGCCTTTGATAATATTATCTTGAAGGAAAAAGAATCCAAAGCAGAAAGGGTTACTCTCCAAAAGGCAATCATATATTCGACAAGTGAAGAGACATCCAAAACTATGAAAATATCAGCCACAAAGAAAATCAGAGGCGACATCATGCTCAAGCTATGGAAAACCAACATAACAGAAAACAAAAGAATAGTCAAGGAAATCAGAGATGACTGGGAAGAATTTTTTGATCTCTTAGACAAAAGGTCATTAAACATTGGAAAAGCCAATTGTACGGGACTTCCGGGACAGATTAATATTGTAAGACATCAATTAAATTTTAGAGAAAATTTGAGTGAAATTCAAATAGAAATTCCACAGCTAAGAGAAATGGATGTCACCCTAATAGATAGGTTGTTAGTTGAGCCCAAATTAAAACTACAGTCGATAAAGTTTGCAGATAAAGGAGTTGAAGACCGTCTTTCCAAGATACAGAGAAAGGTTTATCTGTTCGAAGCAAAAGACCTTCCAGAACCCCCCATAAATTTTACACAGTTCCTGGAGAGATGCATTGAATATATTGGATCAAAAGAAGGAGAGTCATCAACAAAGTAAAAGTATCATTTGGAAGATCTTTACTTCCAAGAAAACAGAAAAATGGAGAAGATCATGCAAATGGTTTCTGATCTATTTTTTAACAAATAGTTAGTCACTAGGAATTAGGAAATCACCAACCGTCTTTAGTTTGGTAGTTTTGTATAAATATAACTTTTCAAGACTAAGACGAGGCTTTTTTCTGGATGGGATTGTAAAGAGAAAATTTCATTTTGCCAGAATTAATACAGTATAGATTGAAGATTCCAGATCTTGTCAASCCTGACTTATATGTTTCTCTGTCATTCCATCTTTTATTTCATACCTTCGATGAATGCTTTCATGATGCAACTTCTATTGTGGTGATTGAACAGTTAGATTATCTAACCGTTTGCAGTTTTTCCTCTATATCAGTTATCAGTGGATATAAGACCTATGAATGTTTTAGAACTCTGAAACTGTATACTTCTTCAAAGTTATCATCTCTCTTTCTTCTATTAACATAAAATGAGATTCCTCTTTAATTGATGCCTCACATTTGTTATACAACTATATGTTTCTTTTTCTTTCTTCATTCCATGCGCCGTCTCCTTTAAATTTGACTCATATACTAGAAATGGCCTTTATTTTTGTTATACTATTGATTCATAGTTTGGAAGTTTTATTTTTATTAATTCAAACCAGAAATTTGCGACCCTTAAAAATAATTTTGACTTACAAAAAGGAAACCCTTAGCTTTCATGACTGCTCCAGTTACCAGACAGCCTAATATAGAACCTGATCTATCATATCAAACAAGCATTGCGTTAAACCTACTCAATACCATCTTACAAATAGCAAATACACGGGTAGAACTTGAACGTTCATGGGCTGTGATTGAAAGGGATATTAGCATCCAAGAACAATAGGAAGCTAGACAGAGACAGTTAAGGAACCAACTTTGATCTCGCTTTCCATTAAACTGATCTTTTTACCCATTAACTATCTCTACCTTTTCGGATGCCTTGACAGTATACTTTAGATCCTTAAAGTATAAACTCAGGAACAACACCTTGCATGTTTTGAAGCACTCTCTCTGCATACCTTCCCACTACCTCATCTCCTTGATGCCTCCGTCGATGTCGTGGAAGTCCATCCAGCCATCGTGGACCTATGTCTGCATCACATACATGTTTAGTTAGTACTTGACATCATCCAAAAATATTTTTGTCTTCTTATACAAAAATACAAAAAAATGAAATATTCAAAAAAAAATGACACACCTATGTCTCTGTAGGTGGATCCTAGTAATAATGGCATGTCTGGATCTCCTATGAAGTCAATCCCTGCATAAGGGTAGTAATCTAGATCTATCACCCACCGACTCCACTAGAAGAAGAAGTCACCATTGTAGGGTGTTGGCACCCTACCACCCCCATGTCACCTCATCACCTCAGTCCACCATGCCATGGTTGGATCGAGAGGTCCACGCGGAATAGGTTAACTCTAGGGCCCAAGCCTGGAAACCCCTCGAAGAAAAAACTACAAAGGATAAAAGAAAACCCTAAATTCCTCTTTCTAACCAGTTTGTAGCCTGTTAGTTGGCTCTTCATATTGGCCAGCAGTGAGGTGCATTATTCGTAAACCATGGGTCGCAAGAATTCCACTGAATAGAACATAAGTGGCCTCGATGCCTGGTGCAAAGAGGTCGACCCTGTGATCCGTGGCAAGACTAGGACAACAATCTTGAGACTCAGATTATTGATCACTCTGATTGGGATTTGGCTTCCTACCTTCTTGGTCCCTGTAATGCAATGAGTGGCTATGTAATCATCTATATTCATGCCACTCCCAACTCTCCAGGCTTTGAGGTTGACCACCTCACCTTGGCGCGAAAATCCCATCAAGAAGTAGATGTCCTCAACTTCAATCCTTAATGGTTGTCCATCAAGGTTGAAGGTCTCACAATCCAGATCCTAGTAGTTCACTAGAAGCTGAAGCAATATCACTTGAGCCCTCATACCTTTGAGAGACCAAAACTTGTATAGACCACATATGTTTAAGGCCATTTGGGCCCCTGGATCTCTATCCACTGTAGCATCCACCTCTTCGTGCTCTATTTCTCCCCTCTCTAGAACCATCCTGCAATATTCAAACCCTTTTTTGAGTTAGAAACATGTAAAAAACCTTATCCACGGACATATAAACAAGCTATAGTATACACAGTCGCATATAGGGTTGCTTATATGCTGGTTGTTTTTAAAACAATTGTGTATAAGTATGCATATACGCGACCCGATAAACTGTAGCCCGCGTACACCTTAGTTTTGAAGTTGTGCCTTAAATAACTTAAAAAATGAGGCCTAATTACAAATTTGAATCCACTGAAAAGAAATAGTAGAGAAAGATTAATTACCTGGTCCAGACAGTTTTCAATTCCATCGCTCGTAGCTCCTACAATCAGCAGTTGAAATTTGGAGGCAATTTGGTCCAAAATGCACTATTTGGGTAAAAAATACAAATGGTATAGTAAAATTGGTTTTTTTTATTATTTATAGAAAACATTTACCCACTTTACATAGTTTTTCACAATATTTTTGCCTAATGGACTAATACGACAGTGGATGGAGTTGGTTTTGGTGGTTTTATCCAAGGATTCTTGCGGTTTTCAGTGCCATGTTGCCTGTTCGTAACTTTGGACAGGTATTTTCGTCACACAACATATAGGATAGGTATCAAATCCATCATGCACACTTGCATCATCCTATGAATGCAACTCATATGCCTTAGGTATGAACCCATTTCATAGCGACACGGAACCTTCTATATACAACTAGAAGTGTCGTTGTCAAATGGTAGAGACTTGCCAAACATGGGTACCCTAGTTAGATCCTCTGCTTCATTCGGTGCCCATGCAAATATTTTTTTCCGTAGGACCAAGAGTCCCTTATATATAATACATGACTTTATGGTTGAACCTCATTTCTTACTCGTAAACATGTTGGCCTATACCTAGAGGACTCCCAACAAGTCTGATTTAAGATATTTTCTGACTCTCTCAAAAAGCAAAAAGATTGCCAAGTGAACTTATCTCTTTCACACTCGTAAATCGGATTTGAAAGGACATCTATTTGGTGCAAGTTTATCCCTTTTTCAAACCAAGTAGACTAAGATTACGAAAAATGACATTTTTTGGCATTAAGTTGTAATTGCATCTCATTCTCTTGCTTGTAGTATTGAGCATATTGTTGGTTCTCTCTTTTGCGTTATAAGCCTTTCACCTCAACAGTTTGCATCATCAGTCAAGTAGAGCCTTGTTTATATCCTTTGTAGCTTGATACCCTATACCCAAGAGGAAACATTCCCCTGAGTGTCCATAACCCACATGCACCTCCTTACATTGAGCATAGGTATGTTACACTGCTAGATGGGCAGAAAAAGAATATTATCTTATGTTGGCAGCAGTTGTGTCGCCTTTGAACAAAGCACAAATTTTTTGAGTCCACTTGTCATCAAAATTTTGGGTTTAACATGACCTTAGGAATCTAAGCTCATTGTGGAGAGTTTACTCCCCTGACTGGTTACTCTTCCAGTCCCTATGGAGAGTTTGATTGATGCCTCTTTCATCTCAAAGTTTCATCATTGAGTCTATGTTGCTAGAGTCTTCCATATGTCTCATGCTCTTGTTCAAAGGATGTCTATCAACCTGTGTCGGCCATTCCTTAGAACTCTTGTCTTTGCATGTCATCCATACCCTCAGTGTGTCTCAGAATTACATGAAGCTATAGTCCTATCGTGCACCCTGGTCCTACTTTCATCATTGGTAGGTAACCTTGAACCCAGCAGTCGACATTTCATCATTGGTCATTGACTGGATGGTTTTCCTTGTGTTTGAGGGTAAGAAATATATCCACACATTAGGATTCATGTAGTGTCTTCAATTCCATTAGCCTTATTGGTGGTTTCCTTACCTTTTTTAGCAGTTTTCCTTATTGGTTGCTATTCAAAGGGTCTTTTTCATGTACTGCTTGCATCTGGAACACGTGAAAGACACACAAGTTCGTTGGTTCGTGAACATGTTCTTCGTATGATTTCCTCCAAATCATCAAGCTCCTACCTTGTAACTCGTGTTGAATGATGATAGATGTCTCAATGCTCTCCTTTCAGTGGGTCTCCTTCCATCGACTTCAGCTCATCTATTATGGAGACGAGACTTAGAGTCCTATGAGTACCTAGAGTCTTGTAGTCATTAGTGGCAAGTTCTCTCGCCATCAAAAGTTGGGAATACATCAATGTCTCATGATCGATGGATTCTTCAAGTGTTCGACCCCGACACATTTATTCACACTTGTAAGAATATACTTGGTGCCTTGATACCTACTTTCATTAGTGGTAGGTTGTCTCACGTTTGTTAACGATATACCTTAATGACCGGTAATCAAACGAAGTCTCATTGTGTTTGACCTCAACTCCTTTATTCACACAATGTAGACTTGCACCTTTGGCAGAATGTGTAGAAGACTTGAAGACATCAATTCATAGTTGCAGCTTTCTTGTGTTGTTTGTATCTCTCATTGGACCAGTACCTATATGACATCAGTGATCATGGAGATCATATTGTACTCCATTGTATATAGATATCTTCAGATTTATTTTGAGATTGGTTTTACTGGGCCTTTTTCGTGACTATGAAAACCTTTGGCATGTAGCCACCTTTGTATTGCCTATTCATGGCCATGAACAATTTTTTGGTGTATTTTCACATGGATTTGAAGTGTAATTCAAATTCCCATCCATGTGTGAAAAGTCAGTACAGATTGTATTATTCTCGGGAGTAACTAGTTCTTCCAGTTGGGTCTCCATTACTCCACTTATGGGTATTATAATGTATTTTGTCCATCGCAGATACTCCTCTAACCTCACACATTAGGGGGCATCTATTATAGAAATATTTGCCTCACCCTATGCAAATTTTCCTAGAAGACCTTTTTCTATTTCCCTATGCAAACTTGAAGTCCCTTTTTGCAAATCCTAGAGCTAAAAAAAATGTGTTTCCACATATATGTACCCTACCTATTGTATAGCATGCATATACACAGGTTGCACCACTACATCTCGTGTACATCGGGTTTTGTGCCCAAAATTAAAAAATGGTGTCGGGTTTCCATGTCACATCATGAGATCCATGATCCTTGACCTTCCATGTACTAGAAATGTTCTGAATCGGCCCTTCAGTTCCACTTGAAGGCTATAAATGGGTCAAATCTGAGCTATGGAAAAAGGAGAAGAATTCAACTTTGAGAGCAAAGTTACTCTGGAGAAATTATTGACTTCATATTGAGTCTGCATCCCTTTATCCTTTTAAGTCTAAACACATTGTTTGGCCCCCAAGCTCTTCCCTACATGATTGAGAACCTCATTGTCTCTCCTATATGAGTTTGTCTTTGGTGGAGGATTGAAGTGGTGGAGGCCCAGCTGGAAGGGACTTAGTTTCTCGGTTCTGAACCGTGTCAATGCGGAAGTTTGTAATTCATTCACTTTTGTTGATTACATTTTAATAGAAATACTCTTTTTTTGTCGAATTAATATCTTACAAATATTTGAATTGTTATTCTATGGGCGTATTTGTTATGAATGTTGATGGATTATTCTATTGAATGTGATAACTTTATATATTATCACCATATGCTTGTGTTTCTTGGTTGTTGAGGACAAGTTGCAGGTGTATTGCTTTGAGTCAAGTGCTCAACGGTGGACTTCATCGAACGTATGGAAGAGGTAGGCTCTTTATCTTGTCTTGTTAGCATATTTTCTTATATAGCATACCTGATATTAGAGTTGATTTCTGCAGTCATTTTCGTCTATTGTGGTTTACCCCAAGCCATAGAGAAATTTTCCTCATAACACCATGTAACCATAGTTGAATTAAATTGAAAAGTTCTCTAGAAATAAAATTAATAAAAAAACTTCTATTGATGTGACTAAAAGGAAAGGATGTGACTATAAATAGAAGTGAGCTTTTCAAAAAAAAAATCATTGTACTTAAACAACTAATACATGTGTCTGTTGTTCTTGAATAACATGAAAAAAATATATATATAAATTCATAAATTATTAATTATATAATATATTATTATTTAAAATATAAAGTCATATAGTAATATATAATTAAGATATTATATAAAACCAAATACATTATGTATAATAATAATAATAATAATAATAATAATAATAATAATAAATTATATTTAAAAAAATTAAAAATAAATAATTAAAAAACACATATAATATATTATATATATATATTGTACCATATATTATATATGATATAATATATCGCATATTATATATTATATATTGTAGCATATATAATATATGATACAATATATGATATATTGTATCATATATTATACAATATAAATGTATGATATATTGTATCATATATTATATATGATATATTTTATCATATATAATATATGATACAAAAAACAATAGATCATACGTACGTTATATATAATATATGATATATAGTATCACAATATATCATATCATAATATATGATATATTATACCATATATAATATACAATACAATATATACAATATATGGTGTATTGTATCGTATATAATATATGATATATATTATCATGTGTGGAAACGTATGTCATACCATATATAATATATGATACATGTGGAAACGTATGATATAGTGTATCATATATTATATATGGTACAATATATCATATATAATATATGATACTATATAATATATGATACCATATATAATATATGATAGATTATACTACATACAATATATTGTATCATATTTTATATATGGTATAATATAGCATATATTATATATGATATGATATATCATGTAACCCCATCCAACCAATGTATTCTTACAATATATAATATATGATACCATATATAATATATGATAGATTATACTACATACAATATATTGTATCATATTTTATATATGGTATAATATAGCATATATTATATATGATATGATATATCATGTAACCCCATCCAACAAATGTATTCTTACAATTTTAATGTGCTCCTAAAGTAAACTAACCCAACATATGTTTTAAGTCATATATATATATATATATATATATATATATATATATATATATATATATATATATATATATATATATAAAGTGTTTAATATATGAATGGGCATAGGTACTTTAATCAAAAGTAAAGTACTTTAAGAGTATTTTGAGTACTTTTTTTAAATCACTACATAGTTAACTATGGTTTTCATCCACTATTTAGAATGCGACAACTAACCATCTTTAACTCAAACAATGTCAAGTCATTCTCAGGGGATGATGTCATCTTCTGAATTGTGATTGGCTCTTATAAAGTGGATTTTTGTGGTACATTTTTTTGTTTTGAGGCCCTTTTTTACCTCAAAATTTGTCTTATGATGATAGTTGTCTAGGGTTAGGGTTAGGGTTTTTTGCATGCCTAAACTCTTTATTAGGGTTATGGTTTTAGACCCTCTCTCAGTAATGGTAAATGGCATGACATCGACTCATTACCATGGTTGATGCAGGAGCATCCTTGGGCTCGAGCAATCTGCATCACCCAAAAATATTTGTATTCTACAAATTAGGCAATAAGTCAAATAAGGATGGTGTTAGTGGTCCATTCTATTTAGACAGTTTTCTATGAATTCAAATTGTTGTTACTCATGTAGATACTCTTGTGTATGTTGAAACTCGAGTTGAAACACATGTTGAAACTCCTGTAGAATATGTATTTCATTGAAAATTGAATTTCCTCCTATGATAACGTTGTTACATCACTTTTTGATTTTCCACACTGGCATTAAAACATGTTGAGTCTCAGCCACTGTTATGTCAAGATTTAGTGCCCACAAGGAATATTGTTAATGATAAGAGGGAGGTGAACTTCCCAAACATTTTTGGTAAATGTTCGCCTTAGCAATGGAAGGTGAATTGATATTGATAGAGGGACAAGAGTTTAAAGAGAGGGAAGATCAATTTAGTGGAGGTGGTGAATATCATGGGTTGACATAGAGAAAAAAAAAACACAGATGGATTTGGGGAAACCAAGAGGCATGGCACAAATGTTCAGAGGTGAAGTCACCCCATCCAGAGTCAGCAATTGTAATCAAAAGAAATAAATGTAACCACAGTGGAATAAATTCACATTTATGCTACTGTATAAGCAAGATTGTAAGCCTTTAATTTGAAATTCAGTTCGAAATAAAATCCTTTGTTCCGAGTTTTAATAAAATTACATATTTCCTATTATTTTTCATTTTCTTTATGAATTTCACTGTGTAATCTGAAGGCAGAGCACAACGCTATAACTGAATTTTTTTGTTACAAACTGTAATCTTTGCACCAGGTGGTATCATAGAAATTACTCTCTTGGATGATTGCGTGAGTGTTCCTGTAACAGGTAGAGAATACCTTGATTTTGGTGGTGTTTCACCCAAAGTGTTGAAGAACAAGTAGATGTATCAGCATCTGGATTGAGGTTGTGGATGGTATTTAGGATTCGAAGCACCATGAGACTTAGAAGAGATTCATCCAAAATGAGAGGAGTAGCACATGGAGGTGAAAGAAATCGAGAATTTGAAGAGTTACGGAGAAGAATAGAGGAATTAGAACACATAAGAGATGGAGATGCCAAAGTAGATTCTGAATATGAAGCTGAGAGTGAGATTGAACAGAATATTGAGGATGTAGATCCAACAAAGAATTTGATATCATATCTAAGTAACAGAGGTAGTGTGAAAGTTGAGGTTTTGTGCTATGATGGAATCTTGAAGGATGAAACTCTTATAGACTGGATAGGAGAGCTCGAGAGGTATTTTGAATATAAGGATGTTTGTGATCCAAACTGAGTTCGATTTTCTATTAAAAAGTTGAAAGGACATGTTTCCCTTTGGTGGGACATGTTGCAGAAAGATAGAGTTGATAATAGGTAGGAAAATATCTAGACTTGAAGAAGATGGTAAGTAAAATCAAAGAAAAAATTTTTCTTGTGGATTACCAACAGAATCTATGTAGACAAGTGCAGAATCTAAGGCAAAAATATACTCATGTGTGTGAGTACACTGAAGAGTTTTCCAGGATATCACTAAGATATAGTATTAAGGAACCAGAGTATCAGCATGTGGCTAGATACGTGAATGGACTGAAGTATCTGATCCAGGATGAAATGATTACACGTTATTTTCATACTGTATATGAAGCTTATCAAATTTCCCTGGAGGTGAAGGAGAAAGTTGACAAGAAAACACAACAAAAGTTAAGGAGAAGAGGTCCATGAGGAAGAGGCAAAAAAAACACTACTAAAGAAAATGAAAAAGAAGAGGAATCGAAAAGTAACCAAAGTTCCAGAGGAAATGGAGTTGGTAGAGGTAGAGGATTTGTAAGAGGAGAGGGAAAGTTTGTAATTATTTTTTATAGATGTGGGGTTGAAGGTCACAAAGCCTCAAAATTCCCAAAGAAGCAAGGTACTAGTAAAATAGGTGATCCTAGAATGCAGGTTACCATAGCAGGTGATGCATTAGTGGTTGGAGAAGATATGGTTGTGCTTCCACACAAACGAGGTGAGAACTTTATGTTTCAAATAATTTTACTTAAACCAAAACAAAAGTTAATAGAATAACCTGAACAAAGGAAAAAAATATTTAAGACTAGATGCAAAGTTGAAGGAAAATGTTGTAACTTGATTATTGACGGAGGAAGGAAAACTTGATTTCTACTAAGGTCAAGAGGAAGATAAATTTGAAATGTGAACCACATACTAATCCTTATTGAGTTTCATGGTTACAGAAAGTCTAGCAGGTGATTGTAACTGAACAGTGTTTGTTAAAATTTGATATTGGGGATTTTAAAGAGCAAGTGTTATTCGACGTAGTAGAGATGGATGCATGTCATATTATTCTTGGAAGACCATGGATGTTTGACTAGAAAGTTTTACATGATGGCAGAGAAAAATTGTATGAATTTAATCAAAATGGAAAATGTTATAAGTTGACACCAATGCGTGAATATGGTGGGAGTAATAGTAGCAGTTGTAGCATAGACGTGAACAACAATAAAAAAGCACATTATGTTGTGTTTAGCTAAGGAGTTCCTGAAGGAGCAAAAAAAGAATGGGTATTTTTTAGCTATAGTGCCAAAGAAGGTTCAAGAGGTTGAAAAGGGGAGTTCTGTACCAGCAAAGATTGAACGCATGTTGGAAGATTTTAAAGAAACTGTTGCAAAGGAATTACCCATAAGGTTACCTCCTTTGTGTAGTATATCGCATCAAATCGATTTGATTCCAGGATCGAATTTACCAAATAAATTACCTTACCGAATGACTCCATCAGAGAGTGAAGAAGTGAATCGACAATTGCATGAATTGCTTGACCAAGGGTTGATTCGTGAGAGATTGAGCCCTTGTGTAGTACCAGCAGTGTTGAAACGCAAGAAAATAGGGGAATGGTGAATGTGTACTAATTCGTGTGCTATAAACAATATCCCTATCAAGTATCATTTTTCATTTCCCATTGTTGGCCCTCGACCAAGTTTCAAGAAAACCTTGGTCAGGTTTGGACCACATTTGGACTTCGACAGGCTGGTCGAAGATGGAGCACCCAGGCAGAGATGAGATCACGGTTCTCACTTATTTTTTGGGCTATGTGGACCCAACAAGGGGTTCCTTAGGGTTTTTTTAATGGGTTATGGGATGTCAGTCCATGGGTTTACCCATGATTAGGCCTTATTGTAAACATATAAATAAGTAAGATTGTAAGGTAGAAGAATAAAAGTGATGTAAGAAGCGAAATCTTGGTAGCTAAGTGCAAGTAGTTCTGAGTTGCTTTGTGCAACAAAATGTGCATGTAAGGCTTTGTGCCCGATAGAGGAGGTGGCTCTGTGCCTTGACCTAGTTTTGGGAAGGAGTATCTGGTGCTCAGTGCACATATCTCTTGTCTGATGCGAAGCTTGGCTCTGTGGATTAGTGCACAGGAGCAGATGAATGTAAGAGATTGAAGAATAATAAAGAAGATGAAGCAGTTGGTGGACATAGCCCCACACTGGGGTGAACCACATATATCTTGTGTCTTTGATTTTCTTTGTGCTTTATTGGTTATGTTATGAATCTTCTCAATGCTTTTCTTATTATGTATATTATATAGATATGTTGATTCTTAGTGCTTATTTGTGTTAAGAGTGAATGAAGGTTAGATCTAACTCAATGCTATGTGCTAAATGATTGAAGTGTTTAATATTTATTGTTACTGCGCTAATCTATCTTAGGGTTTGTTCTGCGATGTTAATGAAGCTAATGAACTTATGCATATCACCTTCTAAGTGTTGCTAGAATACTCTACAAAGTGTTATTATCACATATCTGTATCCCAGCTTGGTTACAGACACTTGAGTCTTGTAACCCCCCCTGCTTCTACCTTGGGTGAGACTTTGCATGCTTCATAGGTGTTGTGGAAAGGGTAGGTAGTTAGGGTTTTTTTCATGTGTTGTTGAAGTGTCAAACCCTGGGTCTACCCCTGTGCCAAAAAATGGTTCTATTGTCAGGACCTCAAACTGTG
Organism: Picea engelmannii; assembly: GCA_009831015.1. NCBI lineage: Eukaryota > Viridiplantae > Streptophyta > Pinopsida > Pinales > Pinaceae > Picea > Picea engelmannii. Next base: position 279,030 of record ML783260.1, on the reverse strand, counting down.
ATTGTTGGGAATTGGAGTAAAGAAAAGAGAAACTTTGTGCGTAGATCTATTGTTGTAGTGTGCAATAATCTACTTGACTTGTGAATATATATGCTAAGAAAGAAACCCGATCTAAATAAAAGAGGTAAAGCTCTGTGCTTTGATAAGAGTAAGATAAGTAAAAATTTATGTTTCGAAAGCATGAATTTAGGTATGTTTAAAAGATTTTGTCCTAGTCTGAAAGTTAGGGCGTAGTTGGAAGAAAGAGTTGATCTAAGTAAAGCTAATAGAAATGAAGAAAGATATGTTATTCCTATGCATAGAAAGAATTTTGGATTAATAAGTGGATGCAAGAACCTAGAAAGGATTTTTGCAAATTGCAGGTCCAGCACTGTGATCCGTACATAAGAGGTTGGGGAACATATAAAATAAAAAGAGAATTGACACTATGTTATAACTGCAGAAAACTGGGACATCTTGTTAAGGAATTCCCTGGTACAGGTCCTATTTGTCTTTGTTGTAAAGTTGTTGGTCATGAGTTTGAGGATTGTCCAAGGATGATTGCTAAAGTTGAAAGGATGAACATGAGACAAGAAAAATATGAATAAATTCAAGAGACTAAGAGCATGTTAGAGAATCAGGAAGAGAAAGAATCAGAGAATGTTTAGACTGCATTAGTACAACTGAAACAAATGATGGATGTTCACAAATATGTCAGTTTACCAGAAATATTAAAAGTAAAACAATGCATAAGTACAAGAATAGAAAACTTTGACATAGACTGTGTCTTGGATGAAGAAACATAAGTGAATATTATGACAGAAGATACTTGGGAAATTTTGGGAAATCCTATTGTGGTACCTTCATTGGGAAGGACAAGCTTGTTTAAAGGAAAGATGATAACCCTATGTTGAAGAGTTACAAATGTACCTATTATTGTTCATGGAACATCGACTAAATAGGAATTTGAAGTCATTAAGTTTGTTGAGAACAACACCCATTTCCCACTTATGTTAGGAAAGACTTGGATTGAGAAGGATCAAATCAAAATGAAAGCAAAGGAATAAGCTACAGAAAAGAAAAAGCAAGAACTAAGGGATTTCATAGCTAGAAAAATAGACCGACTAATAGAAGCACTAGAAGATAAGTCAAAGCAACAGGAAGCAATAGAATTAGTTGTCGAGTTTGAAATAATTCAAGACGGTTTGAAGGACCTATCCATGCAAGAAAGCAGAATACCCACCCTGGAATTAATAAGAGAGGGGGTATTAACTTCGAACCCTTCGAGATCACATCAACAGTGTGAAGTCACTACGCTAGGAGAGGATAAAAATAAGAATGGAAAGAGGAATCCAGAAAGAGTTAGAGAAACTCAGATCACAGGAAAGAAGGAAAGGAAGCTCAGTGAAAAGAAAGCCAAGTTAGAAAAGCTACAGGAAGCTACAGAGAACAAATGGAAGACTTCATAGACTAGAACCTCGCAGGAGGCAGGTTCATAGGATTTGAACCTCGCTGGAACAGCAGGACTACGCAGAATGGGAATTTGCCCTGGCGAAGCTATATGACCATTGGAGGCACCCCACTCGTTAGAATGATGCTCCGTAATGGCTAGAAAACGCATTTATGGGTGGATGGACCTCTTTTGGGACGTTGAGACCATGCCATAATGGACAGATTCACATTGATGGAAGCATTCATGCCCGTTGGAAGAATTTGTTATGAGGCCTCGCTTATTTAACCCGTTGGACGTCATGTCGGGACCACTTTTTACCACCCGTGATTAACTGAGCCAACAGAGAATTGATTGTGTGTCGAGATGTGTTAACAAAAACTAGATGTCGTTTTCTATTTGTCTACCCCACCTATCGTTCTCCTACCCCGACCTACCTATTTAACAATGAGAATGTCGGGTGAACCCATTGAGTTAGAGAATTTTGTTGAGGAGGTTCTTAAGAAGTTCATGGTTGATAGAGTTATGTCTGAAGGAGTATAGGCATCGTCAACCAAGGGACTGTAGGCTTCCCATTTGACTGGACATCGTTTTGGTCGTGTTAACCCTGCGACTGAGCAGCGAAGTAAACATTGCGGTGATCTGGATAATGTGAAGAAGATCCCGTTGATCTTACCAAACTATATCCCACCTCTGGCTGGCGCGGTTAACTGCGAAAACATCCCACAGGACTTTGAGTACACCTTGATCACCGTGTATATCCTGAAATAAATACGCGTAGTTGGGAGTCAGTTAGGATAGATCCCACTACTGAAGAATAGTGACTTTAATATCGGCGACAAAAATAACTATGCTATGCTCGCACCCCACCGATACCTAACAAAGACAACTAGGAAGAATCCTCGCCTAGTCTCCCAACCATGGATTAAGGAGCTCGCACAGTCCACTATGCTAAATGTGATGAATTTTCCCCATTTTGGCCATCACCAAGAGGTTAACGCTTGTGTTAAACTCCTCTTGTTGTGCTACCATGGTGGATACATGTGGCTCGATCGACGGATTATTGTGGATCTAGTGTTGATCCACTTGATTATAGGATTAAGCCTGAAGGGACCTGACCCTAAACAATTTTAACCAGGGAAGGCCTCGGACCGCTACCTCGCACAGTGTATTAAGGAGGCTCGGGCGAAGCAGTAAGTCGAGGTAGCTTGAGTGAAGCTCGAGGCCTTCGAAGCGGAATTGACCAGACTTGAGTGACTCGGGATGAGTCACAGGTGAGTGTTGGGGGATTTGTGTCCCTCAACCAAGTTTCAAGGAAACCTTGGTTAGGTTTGGACCACTTTTGGACTTCGATAGGTTGCTCGAAGATGGAGCGCCCAAGCGGAGTTGAGATCGCATATATCACTTATTTTGAGGGCTATGTGGACCCAGCAAGGGGTTCCTTAGGGATTTTGTAATGGGTTATGGGATGTCGACCCATGGGTTTACCCATGATTAGGCCTTATTGTAAAAGTATAAATAAGTAAGATTGTAAGGTAGAAGAAGAAAAGTGATGTAAGAAGCGAAGTCTTGGTAGATAAGTGCAAGTAGTTTTGAGTTTCTTTGTGCAACGGAATGTGCATGTAAGGCTTTGTGCCCGATAGAGGAGTTGGCTATGTGCCTTGACCTAGTTTTGGGAAGGAGGATCTGGTGCTCAGTGCGCAGATCTCATGTCTGATGCGAAGCTTGGCTCTGTGGCTTAGTGCACAAGAGAAAATTAATGTAAGAGATTGAAGAATAATAAAGAAGATGAAGCAATTGGTGGATGTAGCCCCACACTAGGGTGAACCACGTATATCTTGTGTCTTTGGTTTTCTTTGTGCTCTGTTGGTTATGTTATGAATCTGCTCAGTTCTTTTCTTATTATGTATATTAGATAGATATTTTGATGCTTAGTGCTTAATTGTGTTAAGAGTGAATGAATGTTAAATCTAACTCAGTGATATGTGCTAAATGATTGAATTTTTTAATATTTATTGTTATTGCACCGATCTATCTTAGGGTTTGTTCTGCGATGTTAATGAAGCTAATGAAATAATGTATATCACCTTCTATGTGTTGCTAGAATACTCTGTGAAGTGTTATTATCATAGATTTTTGTCCCATCTTGGTTACAGACACTTGAGTCCTGTAACCCCCCTCTGCTTCTACCTCAGGTGAGACTTCATCTTCTTTGCAGGTGTTTCCAAAAGGGCTGGTAGTTAGGGTTTTTTTTGGTGCATTGTTGAAACATTGAACCCTAGGTTTACCCCTGTGCCAACACCCATAATGGATGACCTTATGGATTGCCAAAGTGGTTCGAAATACTTTACAAAAATTAATTTGAAGAGTGGCTATCACCATATTCGAATCAGAGAAGGTGACGAATGGAAGACTCCATTCAAGACGAAGGATGGATTGTTTGAATGGTTAGTAATGTTTTTTGGGTTAACTAATGCACCCATCACGTTCATGAGATTGATGAATGAAGTCTTGAAGCCATTTTTGGGTAAGTTAGTGGTTTTATATTTGGATGATATACTGATTTTTAGAAAGAGTATAACAGAGCACGTTGAGCATGTGAGTGCAATACTATAGTGCTTGAAGGAAGAAAAACTATTGATAAAACTGAAGAAGCGTACATTCATGCAGGGAGAATTGATGTACCTGGGTTTTGTGGTTTCAAAATAAGGACTTAAAATGGACCCTAAGAAAGTGAATGTTATTATCGAATGGCCAACACCAATACGAACATTCTATGTGAGGAGATTCCATGGATTGGTAGGATTCTACCGTAAATTCATTAGGAAATTTAGCCAAATATGTGTGCCTCTTACATAATGTATGAAGAAGGGAGTGTGTGAGTGGACTGCAGCAACAAAGAAGTCATTTGAAGAATTGAAGAAAAGGGTAACAATGTATCCAATATTAACATTACCATATTTTAATAAAGTGTTTCAGGTTGATTGTGATGTTAGCAGAACAACAATTGGAGCAGTTCTAATTAAAGAAGGCGGACCCATTGCATATTTTAGCGACAAGTTGAACAAGTCTAGAAAGAAGCACTTTGTTTATGATCAGGAATTGTATGCTATTGTGCAAGCTTTGAATAAATGGTGACATTATCTATTGTCGAAGGAGTTTGTCTTATTCATGGATCACAAATCTCTGTAGTACATTAACATCCAAGGTAAGTTGAATCAAAAACATACTAAATGGGTAGAATTCTTGCAAATTTATTCTTTAGTGTTGAAACATAGGTCTGGGAAGTCTAATAAGGTATTTGATGCATTAAGTTGGAGGATAGCATTACTCAATACCATGTCAGTAGAAGTGGTAAGAATGAATTTTCTAAAGGCATTGTATGAAGAAGATGCAAATTTCTCAGAAGCTTGGAAGGCATGTAAGGAGCCTTGGAGTTTAGATAGAACATTGTATCTCGACAACCATATCCAAGAGGAGTTTCTTTTTTTAATCCAGCAGTTGTGTATTCCCTGAAGTTCCATGCGGTTGAATCTCATTAAACAGTTTCAAAGTGGTGGTTTAGAGGGACATTTTTGGATTGATAAGACCACATCATTGGTGAAGGAGAAATATTTTTGGCCCAGCATTAATAAATATGTCTAAAAGTTTGTTGAAGGTTGTAGGATATGTCAGCTAGCCAAAGGAAAAATTTTGAACACAGAACTCTATATTCCATTTCCAGTACCCAAAGGACCTTGGGAGGATATCAGTATGGATTTTGTCTTAGGATTACCTAGGACATGGAGAATACATGACTCAGCAATGGTAATTGTGGATAGATTTTCAAAAATGGCACACTTCATAGCATGTAAAAAGACTAGTGATGCTAGTGAGGTAGCTTCATTTTTTTTCAAAGAGGTGGTTAGATTGCATGTATTACCATGGACAATTACTTCAAATTGAGATACAATATTCCTTTGGCAGTTTTGGAGGACACTCTCGAAAAATTTGGGCTCGGATTTTTTATACAGTTCGGCATATCATCCTCAAACGGATGGTCAGACAGAAGTAGTGAATAGGAGTCTAGGAAATTTGTTGAGAAGTTTAAGTGGAGATAATCCTAGTCAATGGGATTTGGCATTATCCCAAGTTGAGTTCGCATATAAAGATTTGGTGAATAGATCTACAATAAAAATTCCATTTCATATTGTTTATGGATGGTCACCAAAAGGTGTGGTAGATTTTGTTGCATTGAATGATTTTGTGGACAATATGCATGAATTACAAGAACTGATAAAGAAGAAATTGCATACCAACAATGATAGTTATAAACAAAGAGCAGATCAACATTGGGGACAGAAGGTATTCCGAGAGGGTGAGTTGGTAAGGGCTCACTTGAGGAAGGAGTGATTTCCTCGATGCACATATAACAAACTCAAGTACAAGAAGATAGGTCCATGCTGAATTCTGAAAAAGATCTTGAATAATGCTTATCGGCTGGAAATTCTGGAGAAGTTTGAAATATCTCCTACATTCAATGTTGTTGACCTATATGAGTTTCATGAAGGGGAAAAAGAGCAGATGAAGGTACCCTCAGTGAATAGGAACAACATCTACCAATTAATTCATAGGAGCAGATTGAATAAATTCTTGCTACACGAGTTGGTAAGAAGACTCGGAGTACATGGAATATTTAATCAAGTGGAAGAATCGAGGGGCAGAAGATGCATCGTGGGTGACTGAAGATCAGTTAGCACGTGTGTAGAAATATTCACCTCAACAGTAATATGCACATGATTTGGAGCTCATGTTTTTCTTACCAGGGGTGTCAGATGGAGGAGCATCCTTAGGCTCGGGCAATCTGCATCACCCAAAAATATTTATATTCTGAAAATTAGGAAATAAGTCAAATAAAGACTGTGTTAGTGGTCCATTCTATTTAGTCGATTTGTTATGAATTTGAACTGTTGTTACTCATGCAACTACTCTTGTGTACGTTGAAACTAATGTTGAAACTCGTGTTGAAACACGTGTTGAAACTCTTGTAGAATATGGATTTCATTGAAAATTTAATTTCCTCCTACGATAACGTTGTTACATCACTTATTGATTTTCCACACTGGAATTAACACATGTTGAGTATAAACCATGGTTAGGTCAATATCTGGCACCCACAAGGAAGATTGTTAACGCTAAGAGGGAGGCAAACTGCCCAAACAGTTTTGGTAACTATTCACCTTAGAAATGGAAGGTGAATCGATATTGATAGAGGGAGGAGAGTTTAAAGAGAGGGAAGATCGATTCAGTGGAGGTGGTGAATATCGTGGGTTGACATAGAGAAAAAAAATGTTGGTGGATTTGGGGAAACCGAGAGGTATGGCGCAAATGTTCATAGGTGAAGTCATCCCATCCAAAGTCTGCAATTGTAATCAAAAGAAATGAATGTAAACACGGTGGAATCGATTCATATTTATGCTATTGTATCATCAAGATTGTAATCGTGTAATTCCTATGTTTTGAGTTTTAATAAAATTACAGATTTCTTATTATTTTTCATTTTCTTTATGAATTATGTTGTGTAATCTGAAGGCAGAGCACAACTTTGTAACTCAATATTTTGGTTACAACCTATAAGATCTGCATCAATGGTGGTCAAAATCATAGGTCAACCTATAGCAGGAATAACTTCCTCATACGAACCCTGGTTGAGGTGATCTTTGCACCATTGGAAAGATTTTAATGTGTAGAATAGCATTAAAGGGTTGAGAACCTTGTTTACAAATTTTTTAACCCAAAAATGGTCATTTAATACCCCAAAATGGATCTAAAATTTTTAGAACCTCAAATCACCAAATTAGGACTTGCCCCTAAAATGGGCCCTACAAGTCAATAGCTCCAATTTTTGCACTAAAAAAATACCAAAGTAGATGAAAAATTATATTTTGATCCATTTCATATCATTATGTTTTAATATTCCATCAATAATTGAATGATATTATATCTCATTTATTAAATTATGCATTACATAATAATGTAGAGGTGTAGATGTCCCTTGCATGGGGTGATATGTAAGCATGGGGTAATGCTAGTTGGAGGGAGCATATATTGTTGTCTATTGCACTCAATGTTGATAGCTAGGAGATATATGGTGTAAATGTTGTTTAATCCTCCCACTATGAGCTTGGATATGTAGGTACATTATTATATTATGATTAAGTGGGGATCTATCTTAGAAATTAATATGTCCATAATGTATTTGTGGAGCACCAGAGATATCCTTTCATGCTTTTATATCATCATGACATGCTTGTGATGATAAATATATCTTCCTCATCATGGTTTTTCAAGGATAAATACTCTAGTACTGTGTATTTGGAGTCATCTTATTGGTCTATTAGGGTTTAATGTTGTGTTACGGATTCAAATATGTATATGGTGGGATTGTGGTGAATTTGTGGAGTTGGAATCTATAATCATTGTTATCCAGATGAGGCATGGATGACCAAATAAATGTAGATCCTAGGGATAGTCTGATATAGGACCTTAAAAGGCCAAGAAGAAAGAGTCTATAACCAAATATATTTCTAATGTTTAGTAAAATATGTTCTTGGTGAAAATTAAACAGGAAGTTGAGACCTTGGAAAACAAGTTCAATATGAAGATAGGCTTCACCTCCAGTGCTAAAATTGATGAAGAGATTTCCCCATGGATCTGAAATGTTTGGTACTCAAGGAGTAGTGACTCTAAAAATTCCAATATTGTTAACTTGTATTGGTATATTAAGGAATTTTTAGTATGTGTTATGGGTCAAAGGGGTGACCAAACTAATGAGATCCTTGCAAAGGTAGACCAACTTAATTGAAAATATAAGCATCGCATAAATTTTATTTGGGATTCTGAAGCTTACAATGAAAAGGATGTAGAGGAACCTATTGAAGAAAAGGGCATATTGATCGAAAAGGAAGATGATGTGGTGATGACAGCAACACAATTTAAGTTGTGTAGAATACCCAATACCCTCTATACTCCTTTGAGGATATGGGGTACTTCTCAAAATAAAAATTTCCTTAAAGATTCTCGCTCTTATACCACTTTGTAACGTAACCAACCACCCCTATGCATTGTTGGGGTAGTGGAGTACTCCAAATTTCCTTCCATCAACTTAAAATTAGATCTGATACCATTCTATAATTTATCCATCCATCTAACTGGGTTGAAATACACCTTATAAATTTCTAATACCTTAACTCCACTCTTCCCTATTATGAAATGTTTTATGAATGCAAACAAGTAAATGTAGCTCATGCACACACAATTAATTCATGTATGATTACAGATGCATATTTATACATATAATAGAATAGTTTCCAATTAATAACATAAGCATAATTAAACATAATTACAAATAACCCATAACACTTATCTTTCTGGGAAATGAAACACCAATTGGCTACAGACGAAAGGCATTCCACCCAACCATAGGCTCTATTGTACTTAATATTTATATAATAGGACACCCCTAAGATGAGACTATGAGTCCACAAGGATGAACTCTTCCTATGGATGGCTCTAATCTTCTCACACATCCCAATTTCCCAACAATTAATAGTCTTAAAACTCTCACAAAAATCCCAACTCCACCAACTCGTTTCCCCTTAATCCTACACAATCCAGGAAATGGGATCCCCTTCTATGCTCTATAGTCCCTTGATCTATCCCGCTTCCTTTCTAGGCTCCAACACAAAGTAGCCAATAAATATCTCTATTGGGAACTACAAGGATTCTTAGCTACCATTAAATTTTTTTGAATGTCATTAATTTCTCATGCACACAAGCATAATTTCTTCATGGTTTCATAATAACCATACCCAACATTTTTTTTATAGTCATAGTATGGTAGCTTATCTCTTAGACAAGACTTCCCTAAGAATGATTGGGAAAAGACCCCACAATAACCAAAAGTCATGAATTATATTTGCATGCTTACAACTCACCATGTATCTTCTTAAGAATCCCACATATCTCACTTGCAACTAATTCCAAGGTTGATCTGACTAAAGATAATATGAGGTAGGTGACTTAGGCTTAGAATAAAAGATTGTTATTTTCCGTGCCCCCCTTTGAGACCCTTAATCCCCCTTTCTTCCCTCTCTTGTGGAATCATATCACCCCATGTTTATGTCCTTCTCCGTCTATGTCTAATGATGTATTTTTATTATTTTCCTCAAGGTACAATATTTATATATTACATCATTTGGCTCTTGGCCATTCATCATATACACATATATTCATTGCTAAACTGAGGATCAAAATTGGGGTGTTACAAGTGGCCAAGAATCTAGGGAAACCAACCAATTCTCCCATTCTCATAGATTGGATTTGCATTCCCACGATTCGTTTCTAGGTTTCTCTTTTTAGTCCTTTTAATATCATATGGAACATTTTTTCTCTAGGGTCTCTAGTATTTTCTTTTTATAGTTGTATTAACTCTATACATATGTCTTTGTTTTGGTTTTTATCCCAACCAACAAAAAGTATTTCTTGAATGTACATATCTATTTTTTATAATTGTTTGGGAAATCCCTTCAAAAAACTAGCTACAATATGGACTATATGTAATTTTATTTGTATATACTTATAAATAGTTTAGCTAAAAATAAATAAATAAATAATAAAATAAAATAAATGAATAATTACTTTTCATGAAAATATTTCCCATGTTTCTAAGACTATGCTTGAGACTAAGGATCCAAGTGCAGTGTTGCACTATAACTCAATAGGAGAGGGATTTAATAAAATAAATCCCTCAAATGCATTATATTTGCTATGTCATTGCCTAATTTGAGTGAGGAGGAGAAAATAGTTAATGATATAAAGGGGAGGTTCACCAAATGGTATACTTATGAGATCATATATGTGTGAACCGGTAGGTATATATACGATTCCATATGTTTATAAAAAATTGTATTAACTTATGAAGTATTTGGTTTTTAAAACAAGGCATAGATAAATATACAAGTTCATATGTTTATAAAATATTGTATTAATTGATGAAGCATTTGATTTTGAAAACAATGAATAACTACCATGTACTTATATTTATATAGGTACATGCACATCACAAACCTCTACATGCATGTGTTGTTCCTCCTCAACAAACTCTTGTTATTATTCTTGGTAATGATATTGATCATGGGCATAAGCCCCCATTTATATTGTCATGTATTAGATTTTCCTTTATTGGTGCCATTGAGACATTAATGATATTGCTTTAGACTTGTATATTTTTGGCATTGATTATATACTTGATTAGTTACTTGTATATTATTTATGACACTTTTTGATGTTTTGTATGATACGTGGTGTTTTTTTATATTCCACTTCATGTTTAATGGGTTTTTTTTCCTTTTGCAGTAGTCATTTTGTTATTTATGTACAAGTAATTAATGATTTTATTTTCAAAGTGAAATATGTGAATTCATTATTTATACAATCAAGACCAAATATTAGAAATGGGACCCAAGTTCAAGACCAAGACCTAATATTGAAACTAGGCCCTAAGCTCGTGACCAAGAACTGAGCTCATGATCAAAACTTAAACTCAATATTAGGGTCAAATCTATGATTAGAACTTTACATGCTTAAGAAAATCCTGAGACCAAGAACTTAGCTCAAGATCAAGATCTAAACTATGATTCAGACCAATATCTTACATGGGCTCAATACCAACAAATGTTTTCTTTTGTTATTTTTTTTTGTTTTTTTTAATTTTACCTATATCTCCTAATTAAATTTTGACACAAATAATAACATTTGTGTAATAAATTTTGACCAATAAATCACTTTTTAGACCATGTAATGGCAATTGTGATTGATTTTTTTACCTAAAAGAATGTTGTAATAAACAGTTTCAAACAAATTTTCCATGGTAGTTTCCACCATTATTGAAATAGTTATTTTGACTTGAAAAACTTTGGCCTAAGTTTTGAGAAATATTTTCAAATAGTTCAAAAATCAAGGCACAAAACAAGTCAAAAATCCAACTTTGAGTTTTAAAAAAGGTTGGTAGGGAAATTAGACATGTATTTGAGGCATGAAGTAGTACTTTTTCGACCAATATGAGTCGAAAATAAGGATTATGGTTGTATCTTCATCTCGAGGCTCCTTCATGGAAAGACTGATGATCTGTTTTAGCAGTTGTTAGTGCAATGTTTCTCTATTATAAATGTGAAAAAAACATGTATTTTTTCTTTGGGAAAAAATATGTATTAAGTAAATAGCCCCAAGGGTTGGCTTGGTTGGTTCAACCATATCCACCAAGGAATAATGCCTAGGTAGTTCACATGATCCATCCCTACCAAGTCCTATGAGGTTACCATCCATTATGGCTAGTAGTTAATACTACCCTCCATCTAGAAAACTAGAGAAGAGGGGGGGAATATGCATGGCACTAGCAAGGTACCAAATTCCTCGTTATAGATGATCAAGTGTGGGAGGGTGAGGGGAATTTATTTCTCCTAAATAATATTTAGTTAATGGATATCTCATAATTCATAGATATATAAATAAGAGTTGTGATTATATTTATTATATAAAATTGAACTTTTATTTATTTAAAGTGAATTATATATTAAAATATATATATCCAAGAAAAACCTCGCGGTATCACCTCCTCTTCCCAAAAATATCAGGATGGAGGGTGGATCAACCACCAACCATAATAGTGGATGGAAACCTAATAGGACTTAGACAAAGTTGAACATTAGTCGAACTAGAATCAAATACTTTACAATGAACCTTGTCTTGAAACACTTTGTTTGAACCAATTGATATAGTATGTTTAAAAGTTATTTGGGGCTTCTTTAACAAAGAATTGGTTGTTCCATTTAAATAAAACAACCAAGGAATTATGACACATCTAGAGGTCATGAGATATCACTTCAGGTCAATGTGCTTCCTCTCCAAATCAAAATTGAAAGAAGTCATTGGTTATACTACAATGGTCATGAATATCTACCCATGAGGTCACCATACATCCTTGCCATAGGCCTTAATCACGGCCTATGATGGGATAAGACCCATAAAATACACCAACAATGTTTTCACATGTCGATAATATTCAAAATCTTGAATATCAATAATAAATGCATCAAAAGGTATTTCATTACTTTGTGTATTGCCTTCAAATGATATTTTACATCACCTTGGGAGGAACCATGATGGCCAACTATTTTCTCAATATTTCCCTACATGATAGCCAAAATGAAAATTTGAGGTGATTAGGTTTCCATTTAAATGCCCCCCAACTCTTATGGTTTGCATGAATGGTCATAGATTCAAGCCTATATGAGCTCCACTAAACCCAAAAAAATAATTGTTGTGGTGAGTGCAATAACTTTGACTCTACTCGTAGATTTATTGGGATCTAAAATCACATCAAATCATTTATTGTGCATTCTATGATATGATCGTAACTATATGTTTGAATTGATTATCAAGCTTGTATAGTGGTATACAATATAATTTGACCTCTAAACTTGAAATACATTTCCATCCTTTATTGCCACATTTGTGAGTGTCAAGTATTGACCTTTAACAACCATTGAGCTAGTGGGAAATTCATTATATCAAGTGTATTGTATAGACATGTTAAGAGTTTTCTTTCCCCGGTAAAAAAGATAAGTAGGAGTTAGCTCTTCTTAATATTTACGGACCATGCAAGGACCGGAAACTCTTTTAGGGGTCGGTGGCTGAAAGTGGTATTTTGGCTATTAAGAATTTGATTATAGCTGGAGATCTAAACATTGTTATATCTTTGAATGAGGTCTAGGGTGGATCTACTTGGCATGGTCCATCGGATGATTTTTACAGGGATTTATTTATGTCCAGAAAGTTGATAGATATAAAACCAGAAAAATTGGTTCCTACGTGGCGAAACGGTCGTTCTGGACATGAAGCGGTGACCAGGAGACTGGATCATTGTCTAGTGTTTGAAGAGTTATTATTAACAGTTGGCATTTACAAATCGTGGGTCGAGTTTCCCTTTATATCAGATCATGCGCCCGTCCTCTTACAGTTGGAAATTTATCCTATTTACAAGGCGTATCCTTTCAAATTGAATGCTCATTGGATGAATGATCAAGAATATGTAGATTTAGTTGATAAAATATCGAAAGATCTAATGTTCCTATCTGAAGGTGGAAGTCAGAAGAGATTGGTGTGGAAGTTGAAAGTTCTAAAGACTCATACAAAACAGTGGTATAAAGTAAGTTTGGCAAGGAACAATGAACAACCGAGGAACCTTGAATCTGGTATAAAGGAATCGATCTTGCCACTGGTGGGTGATTCTACAAACCTTGAAGAAGGAAATATTCTCTGGCAGTGGGAACTCGAAAGAAATAATATTATAAGAGGTACTGAAGAACAGTGGAGACTCCGCAGCAGAGCTATTTGGATGACTAGTGGGGACAACAATACTAAATATTTTCATAATTTTTCTAGTCACAACAGGACCAGGAAACACGTATGGGAGATCACTGATGGAAATGGCGATATTATTCAAGAGTAGGGAGCCATTAAGGAGGCAGCGATCCAACATTTAAAAGAATTTTATAAAGAACAGGGTTCCTTGACCACCAACAAGTCAATATAGTGGGGTTATATCCCCGGATGTTAAATGATGATGAATCAAGCACACTCTTTAAACCTGTTACACTGGAAGAATTGAAGCAAGTTCTTTTTACATTCAAAAAATATAAGAGTCATGGGCCAGATGGTTGGATGATTGAGTTTTTCACTTTTTTTTTTATATAGTTGGTGAGGATATTCTTGAAATGGTGGAGGAAACGAGAAGGCTTGGATCTATCATGGGAAGCCTAAATTCAAATTTCTTGACTTTGATCCCAGAGGATAATAAACCTTCGAACTTTGATGATTTTCGTCTGATATCCTTATGCAATTTGTGTTATAAAGTGATCTCAAAAATCATTTCCAACCGAATCAAAACGATCCTCTCCATTTCACTATATGTTGAACAGTTGGGATTCCTTCAAGGTAGGAGAATTCAAGATGCTATTGGAATAGCCCATGAAAGTCCACACAGTATAAAGAAGAAAAAATTAAAATATTTGGTTTTAAAACTGGACCTAAGGAAAGCGTATGATTGTATTGACTGTGAACTATTAAGACTAATCCTTATAACAGTTGGTTTTGGGATCCAGATGACCAACTGGATCATGGCATGCGTGAATTCTTCTTCCTTTGTTGTTATGATTAATGGTGAGGCCACATATTTTTTTAGAAGTGGAAGGGGACTGCGTCAAGGGTGTCCACTATCGCCACTTCTTTTTATCCTAGTTATGGAGGGTCTCATCCTATTACTAAAAAATTCTATTGCTGAAGGTACTCTTACATGTATAAAAGTATCTCGTTTGTATAAGATTTTTCATTTATTGTTCATTAATGATGTTCTTATTATGACGAGGGCTACTTTACATGAATGGTGGTAAATTGACAAAATTATCTGTTTATTTTGTAAAGCATCGGGGATAATGGTTAATCAATCAAAAACTATAGTTCATTATGCAGGCCTTTTGGATATCGAACTTGCTCCTTTCAAGAGATTTCTTCCTTATACATTCAGTGATCTCTCTCCGGACTTCAGATACTTGGGATACTTTCTAAAGACTAGTGCTCATAGGGCTGAAGATTGGGATTGGTTGATAACCAAAATAACAAAGAATATAGGCTTATGGTGCAACTGGTGGCTTACTTTGGGTAGTAAATACATCCTTGTAAAAACTGTGCTGGAAGGATAGACGTTATATTGGATGTCGTAGGAATCAATTCCTTGCTCATTACTAAATAAGATAAGAAAATTGATGTTTCACTTTCTCTGGAACGGTCACAAATATACTCAGAAGTTCCACCTTTGCAGATGGGATATTCTTTCTAGACCAAAAAAGAATGGTGGATGGGGATTCCAAAACCTTGTTCTGTTCAATACGGCACTGACTATCAATACTTTGTGGTGGGTTTTAATGCAGGAGGGCATTTGGCACAAGGTTTTAAGAGATAAATATTTTCCAAATACTACAATTATCAACTGGTATAGGCTGGCAACTCATAAGGTTTGCTCTGCGTCCAGGATTTGGACTATCCTAGTCTGTTATGTTCATGTCATAACACATTGGCTCAGTTGGTCCCCAGGTTCGGGACATCTCATAAATATTGGTAGAGATCGAATTCTTCGCTCAGGTGCAAATTCCTTCCTCTCGGAAGATATTATCTCACATTTAAATCAAAGAAGAATCATTTTTTTGGCTCTAGCGTCAACTTCTCAAGATCTTGTTACTTTAACTGAGTTATGGATTGGCAGTGCAGATCTAGGATTGACGGGATATTTAGCATCCGAATGGGATAGATACTGCAATGATCTAAATGGCATTGGTGTATCGCTCCAAGATTCAGAAGATACTCTTCTATGGACGGGAGGATATTCCACTGGGAACATAACTGTCAAAAACATATACTCAGCTCTTATTTCTACACAGGGTTATCCGATCTGGAGCGGATGGAAAGTAAAATTATGGAAGTGGAACATCCAGCTGAATATTAAACTATTTGTTTGGATGCCGGCCGAAAATAGGATATTATCCTGGGAAGTTTTACAAAAAAAAGGATGGCAGAGACTTGGTATATGTCCTCTTTGTAAAAACAATAATGAAGATATCAACCATTTGTTCGTACATTGCTCCTTCACTCAGATAGTTTGGGCCAAAATATCTTTCTTTCTTAAAGTTAAAAAATTGTGGGCTGGAATATCCTTTAATGATTGCATTGCCTCATGGGCGATAGATAATACTGTCTCCAATAATCTGGCAGTACTCTCTTTCTAGTATATTTGGATTGAGAGAAACCAAGTTATATTTGAGGAGAAAGAGCCCTCGGTTTTGGCAGTGTCTTGTAAGACTATAGGAGCACTCAACTTTTGTCCTCATTCTCAAAATTTGAACACTATAAGAAGGAGTATGATCACCCAGTTTGAGGGTTACACTACTTCTTATTTTGATGGGGCTTCTATTCATGGTGGTGCGAATTGTGGAGTTGGAGGTGTTTTCAAAATTCCATACTTGCGTGTTTACAGGTGGCACATCAATTGTGGCGTCGGTACAAATTCTAAAGCAAAGATGATGGGGGCTTGGGTAACTCTAACTCTTGCAAATCTATGGAAAATTCAAAAGTTACAGGTGATGGGGGACTCCAAGGTGATTATATATTGGATGAATCAAAAATGAAATTTACATGCTATTGATATTGAAGGATGGAAGCGCAGAACCAAGGTATTGACAGCGAATTTCCAAGAAATTAGATTTCGTCATATCTTCAGGGAGTATAACAAGGAATCAGATTTCCTTTCCAAACAAGCCTTGTTGGATCCGAAAGGAAGATTAACATACTACACTTGGGAAAATGGGATGACAAGTCCACTATCCCATCTAAAGTTCTTCTAAAGACCGTTGGTGTTTATGAGTTTTAGTGCAGTTTTTGAATCCTGGTTTCATAGTCTATGTTTCATATGTGGAGATGAACTTTTATGTAGTAGGATTTTTTGATTGCCTATGTTACAGTCCATTTTGGATAGCTTCGTTTGAATCATTAGGGCCTTGAGTATCTTGCTATTTGGATGGAAATAGTATAGTATTGATGGAACAGTTGAGAACTATATTTGATTTGAACTTGCAGACGTAAATGAGATTATACTCTTAATATAATTTCGAGCGAATTTTCTATTGGAAAAAGAGTTTTCTTTCCCTCAAGGAAATAATCCAACAAATGATAAGTACCCCATCATTCACTTTTAGGACAAGAGTGTGACATGTGTGTCCTACAAAACGAAATGTACAATATACCACATTGTATAAAATGTTGAGATGCATTTGTATAGTAATATATCTATGCACAAATTTGTAAGATATGCATGCTTGATAATACAAGATTTGACGTGTAATCATAATCTATTAAAATTCGTGACCAATCCTTAACCTATAGTTTTAAATCAACCATAGCATATAGACTAACGACAAGTGGCATGGAATCACATTTATCATCCCATTGTATTGATTAGCACTTATCCTAGTAATTATTATTATTGGGGACCACAAAAACAAATCATCTTTCCCATCTACATGTTGACTATAGATTTGTTTGAGTTCCAAATGGAATGGATGAGAGAGGGGTACAAAGTTACATATATGGTTGATCAACATTGGCCACCTTTCAAAAGAGCCTTCACATATCAATATGTAGAGGTACAGCATTGAACTATAGATTTTGAACCTCAAAGACTAATCATGTACCAACATAATTATTTTCTCCTTTTCCATGCCTAGTGTAAATGTAATTAATTATGCAAAGACATGGTCGATCCATTATGCAACTAGGAAAATAAAAAAAACACAAATGCGTTTTTGCAATTATCTTACTCAACCATCAAACCAGATTTAATGTTCTACCACTTATATTTCTTTCCTTGATTTTTGTCAGAATTGCTCAAAATAATGCTCATGTCATCACTCATGTGGTGTGCCCAAATTCCATTTGGATAAACCATTTGTCCACACACATAAGTACAAATTTTAAGCACATATGCCTTCACTTAAGAATAATTTTTTTATTTACAAAAATTCTTTTAGATCTTTGGAAATATCAACCATAATACAAACTCATTTTTAGGGTGTGAGTTAAAGAGTTGAGTTGGATCGTTGCAAATTAAAGTATCAATTGGGTGGAGGTTTGTTCTATAAAATCCTAGAATTATATAGGGATCCATCGAAATTCCACCCAGATTATAATATAGATTGGAGACTTCTTTAACATAGAATCGTTCATGCCATTCAAAGAAAACAATGAGGGTGCTCTGAAACATCCAAAGGTCATGATATATCACTTCATGATAGTGATTTTTTTCTTCAAAAGAACACTGGAAATATACCTTGGTCATTCTATGAATAGTCATGTAGATCTATCCATGAGGTCCCAAGGTGAGATATGACCAAAAAAATACCCTAGTACTAATTTTTTTTTCATATTTTCACATACTAAATAGCATTCAAACTATTGAATATTAACAAGAAAACCATCAAAATGCATTTCATTACCTCGTATATCACCTTCAATGTGAGCTTCTTTAAAGCCTTGAGAGGAACCATTCTAGATATCTCTTTTCTTGATCTATATTTGTGTGATTACAAAAATCACACTTTGAGGCAGTTGGGTGGCCAATTAAATGAACCCTTGTGCTCTTCTGACATGCACGAAAGGGCGTGACCTCAATCCCATGCAAGCTCCACTAAACCCAAAAATGATGAATCTCATAGTGAGTGAGATCACTTCGAACTACCATTAGAGCTCTTCGATATCTAAAATCACGTGAGATCGTTTCTTATGCACTTTATGAGATATGGTTGTAACTAGATTTTTATGTCGAAAGGTGTACACTTATTGATAATGGGCACATTTAATAGGTTTTTAGTTTTTAATACGTTTTCTATGGACGAGATTAAATATGCCTAGAATATTTTTAGTCGTCACAATAAATGAATGGCTCTGATTTCATCCATTAACTTCCGAGCTGTTATAAAGACATCCGTTTATATGTTTACTTTTTTACATTTACCTATTCATGTTTAAAAATTACTGTGTTCACTAACTTATTGCCACGTCTACCTAATTACAAAATATTAAGATATTTGCACAGAGTGGTGGCCACGTTTCTATGCTGGCCATGTTTCGTTTCATTTCTATGATGGTCGCGTTTCGTTTTGTTTCTGTACTGGCCACGTTTCGTTTCATTTATGTTGGCTGACGTTTAGTGGCTTCGTTTTTGTGTTGGCATTACCAACGATCGCCAACCTTTCGACGTTAATCAACCACGTAATTGTGGATGTGCTAGTTGTATTGATAGTTAAATTTTTGTGGTGGTAAACAATTGAATCTAACCTATAACCATCATAACCATTTACATCCTATATCACCACATTTGTGAGTGTTACATATTGACCTTTAACAAGCATCAAGCTAGTGGAAAATTCATTGTCTTTTAAAATTCATCATCTTAATGTGTCTTTTAAAATTCATTATCTTCGGGTGTCTTTTGTAGGCATGTTAAAAATTTCCCTTCCCTCCGAGCACCGTGAGCATCAAGCTAGTGGAAAATTCATTATCTTCATGTGTCTTTTAAAATTCATCATCTTAAGGTTTCTTATAATTCATTATTTTAAGGTGTCTTTTATAAGCATGTTAAAAATTGATCTTCCCTCCAAACACCATGTTAGCCAATGATAAAGCATACCCCATATACCCTATTCATTTTATTTTAGGACAAAAACTACATATGTGTGATGCAAAATGGGTTGTGCATTATATCACATTATATGAACACTTGAGATGTATTTAAATAGAAATAAATCTAAATTACAAGTTTGTAATAGAAAAAATAGTAGGATATGCATGCTTGATAATACAATATCTGACACATAATTATAATCTACTAAAATGCTTGACTAATTCTTATCCTATGGAGTTAAATTAACCCTGGCATATGGACCAACAATAAGTAACAAAAATAGGCTATATTTCTCCTGGCATATGGACCAACAATAATAAGTAGTAAAAATAGGCCATATTTCTCATTTGCATATTGAATGTAGAGGTGTTTGAGCTCCAAATTGAATGGAATTAATGAGTGTCATGTACAGTGATGCATATGTTGTTTTTCAACATTAGCCACCTTCCAAAATGATATTCACACGTGACTATTCTTTGTTAATCCTTGTGCCACTGTAGAGTTCCAACATTGCTCTGTAGATTTTGCATCTCAAAGAATATTCATTCATTAGCACAGTTGTTCTCTTCTTTTCTGTGCCTAGTCTATAAGTAATCCTAAATATGCAAAGACTTAGTAGATATAGTGTGCAACTGAAACAACCAAAAAAATGCATGTACATTTTTCAATTAACTTGCACACCCATTAGAGAAAAACCAATATTCTTCCATTTCTATATCTCTTCGCTGGAAGTTTTTGAGTATTGCTTGAAGAAACGCTACAAAAAATGGATATCATGGATTCTATCATCGCTTGTGTGGTGTGTCCAAATTTCATTGGGATGCACCATCTATCCACACACACAAGTACAACTTATAATCACATGTTCTTTCACTTATGAATATAGTAATTGATGTACCAAAATTCTAAATTTAAGTCCTTGGAAATATAAACCTTTATACAAATGTTTTTTTGAGGGTGCAAGTTTAAGAACTAAGTTGTCATGTGGGAGATGAAGTTGTCAAGTGGGTTGAGATTTTTTTCAACAAATCCTAAAATTGTATAGGATTATGAGGAATTCCACATAGACTGAACAATATAAATTGGATGTTCCTTCAACAAATAACGATTTACGCCACTCAAAGAGAACAATCAAGGTGTTCTAACACTTCATAGGTTGTAAGATATCACTTCATGACAATGTTTTCCTCTACAAAAGAAAACTAAAAATATACCTTAGTTAGGTTTTGAATGGTCATGAATATCTATCAATGGGGTCCCCATGCCTCCTCATCCTATGCCTTAATCACAACAGATGGCAGAATATGATCCACAAAATTCCCAAGCATTGTGATTTTCATATTTTCACATACCAAATAATATTCAAAATCTTGAATATCAACAAGAATTTCACCATGATGGATTTCATTACTTGAAGTACGACCTTTAGGATGATATTTTGTGGGGCCTTGGGAGAAACCATCTTGGCCAACTCTTTGTTCAATTTTTCTTCGCACGATTTCCAAAACCAAATTTTTGAGGCGGCTAGGTGGTCATTTTAATGTCCCCCTACACTCTTTTGTCATGCATGAAAGGTCATTGACTCAAGCCCATGTGAGCTCCACTAAACCAAAAAACTATGAAGTCGAGGTGAGGACAATAACTTCAAAACTCTTGTTATATCCTTATGATATTCGAAATCACATTATATCCTTCCTTATGCAACCTATGATATGGTCATAAATAGATGTTTGTATTGATGGTTAAGTTTGTATCATTCTATACAAGAATCTAGCCTATAAACCTGAAACACAAATCCATCTTTTACTTTTGAATTTGTGGGTGTCAAGGATTGGCTTTAACAAACATCAATCTCATGGGAAATTCATTACCATGCGTCTCTTTTATAGGAATGTTTAATAGTTTCCTTTTCATCAAGGCGACAAGCCAGTGAATGATAAGTACCCCATCCCATTTATTTTAGGGATATATATATATAATGGGGTGTGTAACAAATCACATTATACAAATCGTTGACATGCATTTAAAAGGAAATAAATATAGGTACAATTTTGTAATGGAAAATTGTGTAAGATATGTGTGCTTAATAATACAAAATATGATATGTAATCATAATATATTAAAATGCATGACTAATCCTTGTGCTATGGGGTTTAATAAACCATGGAATATGGACCAATGATAGTGGCATGGAATCCCATTTACATATTCTTACTCCCTATCCTCGAGGTAACTAAGGAGATCATGTCTCGAGGCCCACAGGTTGTAGACATTGAGTTCCAAGAGCCAGATGGACAAACCATAGCCCTGGAGGGGCCCTTATTTTCTTTAATGCATCCTACACATCGCCAACAACAACATCCACCACACAAGCCTGGTCCTAGAAGGAAGTAGGTATTTCTCCATGAGGTAATGAGTCCAACTATCATTGTATGTACCAATCTAATATTTGAAGCACTTGAATATGTTGTATTGAATCTTTCCTGATTTCAAAATGTTTTCTTGGAATTTATGCTCTTTTCCTTGTTTCAACCTAGGAGGGTGACATGGTGCCCTATTAAGTTGGCTCCCATTAAGATAGGTTGCTACTGGTCGTTTCCTTGAAGGGTCATCGTATGTTCCCACCATACTTACCACTTTCCATCTTTATTCCTTCCACCTCCCCATCTTTTGGGTGTTGGGATGAATTAAACATGACGGATTGTGCCTTGCCTCATGGGAAGAAGGGGCTAAATGCCCAGAGGGTAAAAGTAGATGAAAAGAGTTAAAAGCCAATTATGAACCTTTGATATGCTTCACCCAAGGATTCCCAAGAAAGCAGTGAAACGCTTCTCAGTAAGAAAAGGGGACCCAAAAAAATAAAGTAAAATACTGAAGGTATTAGTTGGTGGATAGGAGGTCTCATCACGAGCTGACCTATCATTATCATAAACATGTAGCGATATGACATTACCATTATTTGGTCACCAAGATAGGGTAGTGACTCTTGGTTGCATAACTAAGAGAAAGGGGTTCTCATCATGAGCCATCCTTCTCATTTCCGTGAAGTTTTGTGAATGACATTGTCACACCTGGTCACCAAGCTAGGACAATGGCCTTCAACTAGTTTCTTGAAGCATAAAAAGAGAATAAAAAGAGAAAAGATGAAAAGATGAAAATGGCAATAAATGGGCTTGGAAACAATTGCATTAATGAAAAGGTGTAGCTCACCCTCCATAGAGGTGCCCATAGGTAAGACTCTACAATCCCTAGCATTGCATGACACCAATGCCAAAAGGTCTACCCCACGTCATCTCATATGCACACATGCCTAGGATTGGTTCCACCTAGGAAACACCCTAGACTTAGGGGGTGTTGACCCAATAGGACATCTTGAGACGCTCTCCAAACCTAAATTTGGCAATTTTCACAACATCTTTGAAAATTTGTTTGGGTTAGGGGCGTTTGATGCACATGTTCGGGTAATTTGACTATTAGATGTGATTTGCATGCCATGATACTTGTAACTTATGAACCCCTGGAGGGCGTACTTGTTGTCTCTATAGGAATTTTCCCGGTGGACAGGAATTCATGAGGAGATGACTAGTTTGGACCTTCATGAGGGCCTAAATCCCACAGATGGATGATGAGACCCCAAGAAAGGGGCATGATAGAGATTGTTGACTTGTACCATGAAGAAGGAATTCATTTCCTTTTGAGGCACTCTAGAATGTCTTAGACGAACGAGCCCTACCTTCATTCACTTGGACGATGGCCTTGGGAGGCCTAGAGACCATCCACCTATCCCATAATGTCATCTTGGAGGGGCTATGGTTTCATGCAATGATGTTCCAGTCAAAGAAGGAAATTTGCACAATGCTCTGGTAGAAGGTGGTGTGATTAAGCCCTAAGAGGGCCAATGTTCCATCTTTAGAGGAAGCATATCCATCATGAGATCTCAATGTCACCCTAGAAAGGGAATGACGTCACCCTATTGGGGTTTTATTGTTTCATTTTTTTTAAATGTAATTTTTGTAGTGAATGTTCAGGGTTGGCCCTGATTTTTTGACCCAAAATAATTAAAGGTCAATTTTTTGTATAAATAAACAAAAAAAACTTTCAATTTTCATGATAACTCTCACTTGTGGGAGAAGAGGACTGAAATGTGTGCCCTATTTTGGGTGCCTTTGACTAAAATAAGGAAGGCGCACTTGTCTTGGAGGCTTTTCTTTGTAACTTGGATCAATTTTGGTGAAGTGTTTTGGCAATCTAGTGTTTGTTAGCATAATTATTCTTGGCAAATGTAAGTATATTTGATTTTTATCATTTCATTGGAATGGTTATGGTATTGTTTACTTGCTCATGGTAAATATTATGAAATTTCATGCTAGATAAAACCCTAGAAGTAAAGAACTTAAGGTGCTACTTCTTTACTTTTTTTTTATTTGCTAAACTTCACTAGATTGGTTTCATAATTGTCAAGCCTCATAAGACCTAAAGTGATAGCACTTTAGAGGCATTTAGTAATTGTGGTTGCTTATAAATTTAATTTTCAAAGAATTCTAAGAGGAAGGAGATGCTAGGGCCTAGAAGATCCTAGACCCTAGCTAGGGTCCTTCTCAAAGCTTGGATCCTAGGAGGACTTAATGTGCTACTCCTCCTAGGTCCTTTCCTTTTTATATTAGTGATATCATCATTGTCATTATCCCCAAGTAGAAGCCGCCACATTTGACTCCATCACCCCCTTGTAAGGCACTAATCTTCAAACTCTATCTCCTTGAGAAATCAACCAACACTCAAACCTTAATATTTCTAGCTTTCACTAACTAAAACTAACACTAACTTAGCCTAGAAAACTAATTTTATTGATGTTGTTATAATCGTTTTCTACAGCCATCTTAAAGCAACAACTTTTTTTCATACTTGAATTTTATTTCTAGCTAAACACTTCAAAACTTGTTTATGACAAGTTAGTAACTATCATTCCATACACTAAATGTTATACTTTCATTGTCTTTTACAACATTTCTGAAGAATAATTTCTTGTAGTGGTTACATATTACTAATTTCTATTATATATTTTCTCATTGTTGCACATATTTACTAGCTAGCACCTATTTTCAAAAGTTTAATGTCTTATTAAAGAAATATCATTTTTGTTTATAACCTCCATATTATTCACTTGTTGCTTTGGTTAAGGGCAGGTACATATTACTTTTACATTTGCTTCATCTCTTAAGGCATAACTTAGTGATTTCACCTAACTTGAGTGACCAGTGAGAAGGGGGTAAACTCTATCTTCACTTCATTTCACTAGCCCTTTAGGTCACTAGCGATGTCTCCCTTGGGGTAGTCTTATCCTACTCCTAAACAAAAAGGGGTTTCCTATTAAGGTGACACTGATAGGTCACCCCCTTTTTACGCCAATATTGCTTCACTTGCCTTGGGATTTGGGAAAGTACATATTTCACGATAACATTTTTGGCGCCGTTGTTGGGGAACATCAAGTGAACTTTCCTTGAATGAGACATTTTCGGTAAGTTTTTTCCTCAAAGCCTTCTTACTTTACAAGATTACTTGGCGACTCCATTGAGGGTGATTCCCTCTTTTCCCTTTGATAATCCCTAGAAGGATTATCTCGTGACTCCACTAATGATAAATCCAACCATGGATTCTCCATGGGACCCAAGTAATTTTAAACCCTTGGATATGAGTGAAATTTTGGGTTGCCCTCGACAAATGCCTCTAGGGTATGAAAAATGGCTCCCTATATTCACTGGTAATGATGTGGTTAAAGTCGAAGATCACATGAATAACTTCTGGGATTTCTTTCAAATCCACCCTGTCAGTGATGATGTTGAAGATTTGGCAATGAAACTTTTCTCTGCCACTCTTCATGGAAATGCTAGAAATATGATGGTTTCCCTTACGCTAGCATCACATCTATGGACCAATTAGAAGAAACATTTCTCCATAAATGGAGTATTAAATTAGAACATATTCATGTGGTGATCAAAGGAATTTATTACATACAACAAACTAAGAACGAGACTGTCAAGGAATTCCATACCAAATTTGAGAAGTTGTTACAACAAATTCCCAAAAGCCATCATCTTGAAGACAAGTACCTTGTTTACCTCGATACCAATGCACTCTTGGACAAATAGGATTCCTCCTCAATGAAAAGGGGCCAAGGAGAATCCAAGACGCTTATCACGTGGCTACAGAAATCGAGTAAAATGTCTCCTCGCCCAAGGGAGAATATCTCTCTTCTCCAAAAATCAAGGTTGATTACCCTGAGGATACCCCAGATATTATTAGCCTAGATGATGTAGCTTCCCTTAATATCTTCATTAGAGAACTTAATGAATGGTGTCAATGAATCGGAAAACAAGAAATTGAAGAGAGGGTTCCTAATGAAGGTCACCAAGAATTCACTCATGATTCCATGAAAGAAGGAGACCTGGAGCTTGAAAATGAATCATTGATATGTGCTTTTCCCTCTGTTATAACCCTAATTTTCACTAGACATGCGTACCTGACATCAAGCCCTCTTAGATTCCTTCTTTTCCAAAACACTACTAAACAACTCTTCTTAAAAATACATTTTTTTAAAGGCCCACGCACCATGCTCCACTACAGCCAGCGTGTATCTACAGTTTCCATGCTAGCTAACCCACTACATCCCGTGTGGACCTACAAAAGCATGAAAAAAGGAAAGTTGTTGATGGAACACACAGCTTTGGGTAAGTTAACTAAACCTTTCGGCCATGCATGGCCGGTCATTCGACCAAATACCTAGCTCCTTCTAGCCTATAAAAGAAGGGGTAAGGGTCCCATTTGAAAAGAGGAAAAACATAGTAAAGAAACTCTACCCGAATTCGTATTCCCCTTTGCCGAAGATTCTACAATCATTTTGTGATTTCAACGAAGAAGAGAAGCAAGTGTGTTAGCAATTGGTGCACAGTAAAAGAGGAGCCTAGCACCAGATTCGTGGAGTAGTGGTCGGCTTCATCATTGTAAGTTTCTTTAGTGAAGTTAATAATAAAGAAGTACTTTTCTCGTCCCACCATAAGAGGTTTTCATTGTTTATTGCGTACACGTTGATTAAAATATCTAACCCATTAATTCATAGATCAAATGCATGTGGAGTTATTTGTTTGTCTTTTGTGAATGCAGGTCAGCCTTGGGAGGAGAGATGTAGTCAAAGAGAAACCAAGCGTGAAGAAGGATCGATATCAAACACCGGAAATAAGGTATGTTCACTTGATCTTCTTAACTGTGTATTTGCTTAAGAATAATGGGGATTAGGTCCGGGATGATGGTAAAAAGTAGGAATCTTTAGGTCTTTTCTGCATGCATGATAAAACTCTAAGTGCAAGTCCATAGGAGGGATTCCCACCCATAACAGAATTGGCGACTATACTGGGGATCTCTCGGGTTTTCTAGGGATACTTTTTGGCAGTTTTAAATTGGTTTCATCACCTTTTTTCTGAGTTTCTGCAAGAGTCTGAGCTAGTAGGGATTCTGGTCTTCCATACCAGTACTCCCTGCTTTATTTTCTTGGTTGCATTTTATTTTCGAGAAGTCATAGAGGTACACACTGCCTATATAAGGCATGCATGCGTGTACATGCACCCTACCTTCACACAGTCCGTGTGCATACGCCTACTGATGAAGTGCTAGCTACGTGTCTGAGAACCCAGGAAATCCTTCTCAGGAAGAGGCAGTCATCCTCTCCCCTGCAGAAGTGATCCTTCTCAGGGACCTTCTGGGTCCTTCAAGGTCTTTGATTGAACAGTCCATAGTCAGGTAAAAACCTTAGATCATCTTTTTCCTTGCATCTTTTTCTGTCAAAGTAAGTTTTTGTGTCTTCAAGGGATTCTATTTCTCAATACCAGTACTCCCTTCTTGAGCTTAGTCGCGTGTCTTGCTTCTTTTGAGGAGAAACAGAGGCACATGCTTCCTGTAGTGGGCCTACACATGTGCATATACGTCATGTCTTTGGGCAGCCCGCGGGCATACGCTGGTTGTTGAAGTGACAGTCGCTTGTCTATCTAGAAAATTTTGAGGAGGCAATCATCCTCTTCCCTGTCAAGTTTTTACTTCTCAGGTTTTTCTTGTTTCTTTCTGGTCTCTGTCATAAGAAGTTTTAGCCTAGGTTGTATTCCAACATAGCTTTCTTTTTCATTTAAAAGATTTTTTGTGTTTCCTAGCTTTTTTAACTTATTTTTAGCTTGAAATTTTAAGAAAAATGAGTTGCATTCATTAGTTTCTTTTAGAATCTTTTGTTATTTCTGCTTTGATTGGAAGAAAATATAAAATAAAAAAAACTTAGTTTGTTAGATCTCTTTCTTTCCTGGCATTTTCTTTGCATTGTTATTTGAAAAAGAAAAAGAAATTAGCATAGCGTTGTGTTTTCTTCTAATTTTAAAAGCATTTCAAAAAGAATAAGAATAAGAAATATAATCATTATTTGCCAGTGTTCATGTAAGTTTCATCATTTTTCACAATGAGTCTTAAAAACATCAGTTGCACTATTTTACCCCTTTTGAGTAAATCAAGCCTTAAAAAGAACACTAATTAAAAATTACTAGACTTTATGTTTGTAGGGTCCATCAACTAGATTAGGCTAGAGCCTTGATTTAGCTTGGAGAGGAAACACTTCAAGGCTATAAAACAAACATATGAGTATGTGCTAAGGAGTGTAGAAGTCGAGTAACGTGGAAATTATCTGGGACCCCCCTCTAACACAGGGGCTAAACATGAGGTCGTGTGCAGAAAGGTAGCGAAGATAACCACTCCAAAGATGGACCAAGCGTAGTGGGGAACGCATATAGAGGACTTGTCTTGGGATTCCATTGATCGCATTTTCCACGGAGCTTCGTGGGTCTCAAATCTGTTCGAGGTCCTCAGTCGTCTTCCAGAACACTTTCTTTTGATGCCCTTGATAGGTTTTGGGATTGATACCCTTCTCATTGCGGTCCACCCGACTGTCGACTGTACCCACCTGGTGATTGTTCACGAGCTGGCAACCTAGTTACCTTTATTTTAGGGACTTACACAGGTGACCGCGGGGGTATACCGCAGTAACTAGGGCAGACATCAGGCCACGCTTTGTAGATTATACCCAGAGGGTGCTTCCATATTCGAGTTGCACTTGCACCAGTAAGTTGCACTAGTGTTGGTTGGTGTAACTGTTCTTCCAACTAGTTAGTTGTTTGCTTGATTTACCTTTAGGATTTTTTCTAGTGTGTGCTCTGTGATCCCTAGTTTTCCATAGTGAGTTAATCAGACATGGATTTGGGTCATTGACCTAGGGTGGTAGACCTCCCACTCCGTCGATCGTGAGGACTTTTTCGGTCTTCCGATTAGAAACGTGGAGTCGCCTCTTTATAGGCGTTGTTTTGATACCACTAGTTTGCCAAAGTCAGTGCATGAGACTTTTACGGACTTGAACGATCTCGCAAGGGGAGAACCTATGCATAGGATCTTCATGGCCAAATTTCTCGACGATACCAACCAAGGAGCCCCTTCAAAAGGGGATTCTTGTGCTTTTCCTTTCTTCGAAAACATTGGTGTCCCTTTGATGGCCACTTTGAACATTCCTGGGTTGAATGTGGGACTACTGGTTTGGTTGGGTACCATTCCAAATGTCCTGAATGCTCTTAACGCTTCTCATTTAAGCACCTTAAGTCATGGGCACCCTATTGATGTTTCTTCGTCAACAAAGTCTTATCCTTCTCCTTCTCCCGCCTCTAATGAAAGTACAGTTACTAGTAACCAAAATTCTAAACGAAATAGAAAGACGAATAATAGGAAGAAGAAATCACCAACCTCTGCAAGTCACGTTGAAGACCAACACCCAGCCTCTGCAAGTTATGTTGGGGGCACGCACCCACACTCTGCAAGTCATGCTGGGGGAAAAAGTCCAGTCACTGCTAGTCATACTGGTAATAGGTCTGTAGCCTCTGCAAGTCATGTTATCGACCCATCACTAACCTCTGCAAGTCATGTTGGAGATGTGAAACCAACCACTGCTAGTCATGATGGGGGCATTAATTATGTTGAGAAACCTAGACGGATAGGGCATAAGCCTAAGTTCCCTTGTAAGCTTTGAAAGGGAGATCACCTTACTCATTTGTGCCCTGGCATTCCAGAGGTACAAAGATTGTGGTCCATGTCTGCAATCTCTTCTGATTCTAAGTCTTTTGAGGTTTCCTTGCAGTTTATTCAACCATTGGTTGAGAAAGTGGTCATGTCAATGCAGTCATCAACTAATCTCACTCCTCGTTTGGGGGGTGAGGTGCCTTTAGACCTTGTAGTCTCTCAACCTATTCAACCATTGGTTGAGAAAGTGGTCATGCCAATGCAGTCATCAACTGATCCCACTCCTCTTTTGAGGGGTGAGGTGCCTTTAGACCTTGTAGTCTCTCAGCCTATGCAGCCATTGGTTGAGAAAGTGGACACGTCAATGCAGTCATCGGCTGATCCCACTCCTCTTTTGAGGGGTGAGGCGCCTTTAGACCATGTAGTCTCTCATCCTATGCAACCATTGGTTGATAAAGTGGTCACGCTGACTCAGTCTTCGGTTGATCCCACTCCTCTCTTGGGGAGTGAAGTGTCTACCAACTATGTTTTTAGCGTTTCCAGTTCAGTACTTTCAGAACAAGGGGGCATTCCGCTCATTCTGAGTACACCCCCTCCAAGCCCTAGGATGGTTTCCTTTGATTGGAATGATCTTGTTGAGCCGCATCTTCCTTCTTATGCACCTTTTCAAATAAGGGTTCAAGTTATTTCAAAAAACATTTATCGATGTATTGTGGATAAAGGAGTTTCCGCAAGTATTTTATCCTCCTCAGTTTGGAAAGTCTTGGGATCTCCTGATCTTGTGTCTTCTTCGCATGAGTTGTTGGCTTTTGACAGACGTCCTAGTGAATATTTGGGGGTTCTTCCTCAGTTACCTATATCTTTAGGTGGGAAAACTGTATGTGTCAATGTTATAGTGGTGCAAGGCCTGTTAGATTTCAATATGCTTCTCAGGCGTGATTATGTATATGTTATGAACGTTGTGGTATGTATTCTCTTCTGGGTGATGCACTTACCTCACAATGGAAGCATTGTCACTATTGACCAGCTGGCATCTGATAATCACCATCCTAATTCAGCGTTAGTTCAGGCTGCCCCTTTATATGTTCCTAGTGTTCGTGTAGACTCCACCCCGCCATGGGTTAATTATGTGGAATCTTATCCTCTGTGTTCAATTGCTTATGCGCAGGAACCTGTGCAATCATGTTTTCCTTCTCGAGACTTGGAATTAGCAATTGATCCATTGATGTATCCAATAGGGGCATGGGAGCCCTTGCTTCCCCCTCTTGGTCCAAGTGGGATTGAGTATCCTTATGAGTTTGATTTCGTTGTTAGTGGATCCTCAAGCCCTCATGATCGTGATTCTTCGCTAATAGACTCTGCTAGTCCTAGTCAGAACCTCCATCATCATATAGAGTATGGTCAATTTACTTCACCCTTTGGGACTGTCGACCCTCGTTTGCATGATTTCTCATATTTTGAATTGCCTTCAGATGAGGCTATCCTTGAAGCCATGACTATGGTTTCTATATCGCAAGAGGACTTACACCGTGGTTTGTGTTTTCTTCCCTTTTGGGAGACTTCCCAAGTTGACTATCGAAGAGACTCTTGGTCTAAGCCTAGCAGCGGGCTCTACCTGAACCAGTTGCATACATGAGTCGTAGCCCCCACGAGTCTTCTTTTAAGCTCTTTTATGACCCTCTAAACATGAAAAGATTGACGAGCAATCTTGTGGCCTTTCACGCTCGTTAAACTGAAATTTGAAGTCACGTCTATCCGGCAGTAGTTTACCCCTTTTTCGGTTCGGATGGTCAATTGTACGAACAAAGGTATACTCTAGAGGCCTCGGGTCTCTAGAAGAGTACCCTCGAGTATAATTTTAACCCTTTTTCGGGCCTGAGGGACTAAATTTACGAAAACGAACCCCCATGGAGTCCATAGTTAAGCTCTTTTCAGAATCCCTAAAATTGAAGAGATCATCGAGTGACCTTATTCTTTCACACTCGTTAAAATGGTCCAGAAGAACAATCCTGATGGAGTCCATAGTTAAGATTTTTTCAGACTCCTTAAAAATGAAAAAAAAATCGAGTGATCTTGTCTTTATCACACTCGTTAAAATGATTTTGAATAGACATCTTGTCAGTACTAGTTTACCCATTTTTCAAACCGACTAGACTACCTTCGAAAAAGGTACCCCATTGGAGTCTCCTTTTACGTTTTTTTAGACTCTCTGAATATGAAAAACCATCGAGCTTACCTTCTCTGGGCTCATTAAACTTATATCAAAGGACGTTACCATTGTGTGTTTTGTTAACCATGTTTGCATACCTGTGTCTTTGGTCTAATGTCGGCTCCATGTTGCTCTCAACTGAACCATCTGAAGCATGCCTTATACACAAGCCCTATAGCACTTTGCCTCTGCGTCTTAACACCTTTGGCCCCTGGAGGATTTTTCCCGAGTGTCCTTTTCTTGCATATGTCCCTTTTCCCTGAGAATCCCTGTGTTCTATGCGCTTGGAACTAGTATGTTTGTGACACTCAATTCCTCCTTTGTAACGCAGCATTATTTTATTCTTTTTCCAAAATTATTGAAAAAGACAAAAAAATTCAAATATACCCCAAAAAGAGGAAGGGAAAAGTATTTTCTTTTTATTTGGGAGCACAATGAGTCACCCTTGGACAAAGCACATCCTTCTATTTGTTCATCAAGATCTGGGATTTAATACAACCTTAGGAAGTTGTTCTCGCTACATAGAGTTGTGTCCTCCTCCATTTGGTTATTCTTCCAAACATATGGAGAGTTTGTGTTGCCTCCTGCATCGTGAACTTATGTCAAATGCCATGTTTTATGAGTCTCATCATTTGTCGTGTTATTGCCCAAGGGAAGTTTTACTAAGACTGAGTCGACCCCTCTGTAGTTTATCTCTTTCCCTCATGTCCGGCCATCCCGAAATTCCAATCAAGTCTTTGTTTGAAATCAATGAAGCCGTTAGTCTGATCATCAAGATCATCTAGTCCATACCCGACGAGCCATCGAAGACCTTTGGGTAG
The DNA here is from genome assembly GCA_009831015.1 of Picea engelmannii. Lineage (NCBI taxonomy): Eukaryota > Viridiplantae > Streptophyta > Pinopsida > Pinales > Pinaceae > Picea > Picea engelmannii. The sequence goes on along the minus strand of ML783260.1, from coordinate 246,154 downwards.
TGAATTCGTACACTCATATTACACTCCTACCCGAGTTTTGAAGATTTTGAATTTGTTGCTCGAGCTCTGAAGACCTCATCTCCAGCCATCAGGCCTTATTAGCTTCTAGAAGATGGATACTATACATGTATATCTTTTTGATTTCGATATGTAGCTTGGTTGTGTATTTCTTGTGGCTACACTTTATATAGTTATATGACATGGATCTACAGTGTATTTGATTGGTAGCCATGATTTTATTTCATCCCGAGCATGGGTATCCCCGCCTCGATGAGACAATTGTTATTTTTCAAATGGCACCTCCCGATTTCCAATCCTCGGGCTCACTTGTTTGGTACGTTGGTGAATATTGATAATGTATTTCATCCATCAGATGCTCTTATGACCTCACACATTAGGGGGCATCTGTTATAACCCTAATTTGCACCAGACATGCTTACCTGGCGTCAGGCCATCTCAGATTCCTTCTTTGCCAAAACACTATTGAACAACTCTTCTTAAAAATACCTTTTTTAAAGGCCCACGCACCCTGCTCCACTATAGCCCACGTGTATCTACAATTTCCACGCTAGCTGACCCACTACAGCCCGCGTGGACCTACAGAAGCATGAAAAAATGAAAGTTGTTGACGGAACACACAACTTTGGGTAAGTTAACTAAACCTTTCGACCATGCATGGCCGATCATTCGACCAAATACCTAGCTCCTTCTAGCCTATAAAAGAAGGGGTAAGGGTCCCATTTAAAAAGAGGAAAAGAATAGTAAAGAAACTCTACCTGAATTCATATTCCCCTTTGCCCAAGATTCTGCTACCATTTTGTGATTTCAACGAAGAAGAGAAGCAAGTGTGTTAGCAGTTGGTGCACAGTAAAAGAGGAGCCCGGGACCAGATTCGTGGAGCAGTGGTCAGCTTCATCATTGTAAGTTGATTTAGTAAAGTTAATAATAAAGAAGTACTTTTCCTGTCCCACCATAAGAGGTTTTCATTGTTTATTGCGTACACGTTGATTAAAATCTCTAACCCATTAATCCGTAGATCAAATGCATGTGGAGTTCTTTGTTTGTCTTTTGTGAATGCAGGTCAGCCTTGGGAGGAGAGTTGCAGTCAAAGAGAGACCAAGCATGAAGAAGGATCGATATCAAACACTGGAAATAAGGTATGTTCACTTGATCTTCTTAACTATGTATTTACTTAAGAATAATGGGGATTAGGTCCGGGATGATGGTAAAAAGTAGGAATCTTTAGGTCTTTTCTGCATGCATGATAAAACCCTAAGTGCAAGTCCGTAGGAGGGATTCCCACCCACAACACCCTCCGATGAAGCCATCTAAGATCCAATTTATCCTACACAAGAAGAAGAGAATGAGGCTAATCATTTCCCTTTTTGGGGTTTTGATGATACCTTGTTCCATGATTCAGAAGGTGAAAAAGTAAAGGAACCTTTGGACGAGCTAGATCCTTCATATTATGACGAAGTAAAATAAATCATTAAAGTTGTGAATCATGAGGATGATGTGTTGATAGTTGTTCTTCTGTTTGATGAAGTCATCCAAGCCTTTGACCCTCATGCACAGAAATAAGTGAATATAGTAAGTTGTTTCCCTTTCCAAGATTGTGATCATCCGTTATTTTGTGATTTGGAAAGTGAAGAAGTGACAGAGGATCCCTTGGATGTGTTAAACCCTTCATGTTATGATAAAGGTAATGACATGGTTGGTAATATTGATGAGTCCATACATGTTGGAAGACATAAATAGGATGTGGTTGTTTCTGATAAGGATCCCATTTATGATATGGAAGTACATATTCAAATGTTTCCTTTACAACTATCATATGAGGTTACTACTAATTCTAACATTTGGAAACAAGGGGATGGTGTGGTTACATATATATTGCAAACACCTAAGGATGACTTAATGCAATGTTCTCATAATGATTTCGGGTCATACCTTGAGGAGTTTGACAAATATTCTTTTGAGCACTAGTATTTATTTTATGAAGAAAATTTCCAACCATCATTGTGCTTTAACTTTGATGAGGGTTAGGACATTGTCTCCCTAGAGCGGGATTTTTGTGACAAGAATTTATATTTTCAGATTTTCATTCTACTAAAGATATGGATGGGGGTTTCTTTCATGATAGTCACGTGCATGTCATATAGGATTGTTTTCAACCTCTGATTGGTCGTAGTTTTTTTCAGTTTCATGTACAAAATCTACAACTCCTTGGTTGGAAGCTAAGTTTTCTCCCTGGGCCTGGTTTCATTCCTCACCTTGCGCCCCCTTTTTCCATAGGATGTCGTAGGACTTCCCATAGGTTACCTCTCATCCCTTCGTCTCAACCTTCTAGAGATAGCCTCATAGCTAAGGATGAGGATATTCCTTCGTCTGACTTTCTTGGTTCTATTTTGGGATGGATGGGACAAGGTTGTGGTGATACCTCTCAGCATGATTTAGTCCCTCCCTCCCACCTTCGTGAGTTAGATTTTATGATCTCTTATTATATGATGTATGTTCTAAACCATGTTATTTTTGTCCTAAACCTGTCATTTTTTTGGTTTATAATGAAGCACAGAGGCAAGTGTTATGAGATATTGCTAGGATGGTTTCAATGGTTAGATGACTACACCTAGCATTCAACCAACATGTAAGTATAGGTAGGTAGGCATTTGCCTCCATTGTACATACCATTGCATATAATTCTAGTGTAGATATAATTACATTTACATATTTTATTTACTTCATTTCTATAAATGTATGCTCGTGATCATATGTTAGTATTTTGGTTTATATATCATATATGGACAAGGGGTGATATCACCACCCCGAGTATTATTGATATATTTTGTTGATATTTAGCAGGCACATGTCATACGAGAGATGTTGAGGTTCTCATGCGCTCTACGGTGAGCACACGTCCCCAAGTTGGAGTCATATTTTACCCCCTAGACTAGGGGTAACTAAGTAGATAATGTCTCCAGGCCCATAGGTTGTAGACATGGAGTGTCAAGAGCCAGATGGACAGAGAATATCCCTGGAGGGGCCCTTATTTTCATTGATGCATCCTACACATTGTCGGTAGTAGAATCCACCACATCAGCATGGTCCCTGGTCCATATGTTGTATTGAATATTTCTCGATTTCAAAGTGTTTTCTTGGAATTTATTCTCTTTGCCTTGTTTAAACCTGGGAGGGTGACATGGTTCCCTAGTAAGTTGGTTCCCCTTAGGATAGGTTTCTACTGGGTGTTTCCTTGAAGGGTCATCGTCTTCTCCCACCATACTTACCACTTTCCATCTTTATTACTTCTACCTCCCCATCTTTTGGGAATTGGGATAAATTAAACGAGAAAGGGTTTTTACTTGCCTCATGCGAAGAAGGGGTTAAATGCCTAGAGGGTAAAAGTAGTTGGCAAGATTTAAAAAAAAATTATGAACCTTTGATATGATTCGCCCAGGGATCCCCAAGAAAGAACTGAAACATTTCTCAATAAGAAAAGGGGACCCATAAAAAATAAACTAAAATACTCAAGGTATTATTTGGTGGATAGGAGGTCTCATCATGAGCTAGCGTATCATGATCATAAACATGTAACAATATGACATTACCATTATTTGGTCACCAAGCCAAGGTAGTAGCTCTTAGTTTCATAACTAAGAGAAATGGGGTCCCATCACGAGCCAACCTTCTCATTTCTGTGAAGTTTTTGTGAATGACATGGTCACACCTAGTCCCCAAGCCAAGACAGTGGCCTTCAACTAGCTTCTCGAAGCATAAAAAGAGAATAAAAAGAGAAAATCTAAAAAGATGAAAATGGCAATAAATGGGCTTGGAAAAAATTGCATTAATGAAAAGGTGCAGCTCACCCTTCATAGAGGCACCCATAGGTAAGACTCTATAATCCCTAGCATCACATGAACCCCATTCCTAAAGGCCTACCCCATGTCATCTCATACACACACATGCCTAGGATTAGTTCCACCTAGGAAACACCCTAGACTTAGGGGGTGTTGACCCAATAAGACATCTTGAGACCCTCTCCAAACCTAAATTTGGCAAGTTGTATAATGTCTTTGAGCATTTTTTGGGGTTAGAGGGGTTTGATGCACATGTTTGGGTGATTTGACTATTAGATGTGATTTACATTCCATGATACTTGTGACTTATGGACCCCTGTGTTGATGTTTTAGTAGATGAGGGACATATTAACCTCCAAGTGTAACCTTTGTACGTAGATTAGAATATTCTGAAAGTAAGAGAACCATTAAAAAGTTGTGTGAAAACCCTAGAAGGCAATTCGGCATAGCAGAATAAATAATATTAGAATATAGTTACGTTTTAGCTCATTTGGATACCCAGTCAGAGCACAAGTCTTTTAGAGAGATGCAATTGCAGCTGCAAGGAGGAATAAGGGTGTATGGTCATCTCTTAGTCTTGGTCTCTTTCTAGTGCTATCAAGTGATATTCTTGGTGATATTCTTGGTGATTCTCTTAGTTATTCTCTTGGTGGTTATTGGTGATATTCTTACTAGGTATGGCGCAAAGTTGAGAGAGTAGTGCAGTTGTTGTTGTTGAAGTTGTGTATGGCACTTGTTCTATGCATATGGAGACTCTCTCTCTTGTGTGCTACCCTTGGATAAGGAGCGCTCTACTTGTCTTGAGTTATTGTTGCAGTTAGCATCTAGGGTTTATCTGTTGGTTCTAGTATGGCTTTCTAGAATAATTGTATAAAAGGTTAATGTGCTCAGGGGTGGCATGTGTGAATTCCTATGGTTGGGTGACAATGATGTGACATTGTCTATGGTTAAATGAGCATACCAAAATTTCAACATGGAATTAGAGTTGGTTTCCTTCGTAACAGTTTAACCGCTAGAAGGAAGATCCGCAGTTTCCCCCATTGTCAATCTCATTGAGAACTTACTAAGAAGGTCACCTAAGTATGGTGTGTCTCTTCCCCGGATCAGATCTGTAAATTTTTTAAGTTGAGAAATTAGGGTCTCCTCATAAAACCCTAGGTCTGCAATGCCAGTGCCAGTTCCTTCATGCCATTTGCTTCATGCCATTTGTAGCAGTAGTTGTAGTTCCAGTTGTAGCACCAGTTGCAATGAAAGTTTCTGTGAAGTGTTGGGACTAAAATTTTCCTAGTGCGCCTTACTCTAGCGCACCTGCAGCTACCTTTAGATTACAAGCTGGAGAACCTTTGAAGTTTTAAGGTTCGTCATTACTTGTTGTTGTTGTCGGATGCTTCCACTACCTGTAAATGTTGTCAGAGGTATGTACTTATATATGTTTAAAACGGTATCACTATTTTGAGTGTGATTGCAGGAAAAGGGATCTCTAGTCTAAGAAACAATTGTAGATCCAAAAGGATCTTAGATCCATGACATTTACAGGAACAACGTACTCCAGGTTTGATTTTTTTCATATGCCTTTAGTTTTTATGGCATTATTTTGATCTTATGAACAACTAGTTTTATTTTGATCTATTGAAGTTATGATTATCATACTAACCTTTGTTCAAAGTTAAAGTTAGAAACTAACTTTAGTCAAAGTATTAGATTGATTAAGGTTGAGATTTTAGAGTTTATTTTCATTATATTCTCTAACTCAGATTTATGTCAAGAAAGCATATTGTCTTAAGTATAGGGGACAGGTTGAAGAGAATACTTGTCATCTTGAGTGAAGGAGACTTGGAAGAAAATCAACAACACTTGTTATTGAAGATAAGACTCCAAGTTATAGGTTACCATGTTGGAATGATTGATCACAAAACTAGAAGAATGTTGTTCCATTCCTTATTATTGTATTTTTATTTTGGTTCTTGTTTCAAGAAGGTCACAAGCAATAGATCTAAGAAGGAGCTACTATGATTATTGTTCTCGTTATTGTTTTTATTATTATAAGAGTATTATTCTTGTCTATTGTTTCCCATTTTTTTGTTGTCCTTGTTCCAGGAAGGTCATAGGTAATAACTCTGAGGGAAGCTATAGTGATAGTTGTAGGAGACAACATATTATATGGTCTATAGTTCGATACATGGAGCAGACTAGCCAGATAAGAAGTTGTGTACATGATCGTATACATCCATGTACCAAAGAAGAAGAAGACGAAGAAGGGTATTTTCTTGTGGGATACTGAGTATCTCATATGAAGATTGATTATAATGAGTTGAAGGCTCCAAAGATGACTGAACAAATCCCTCTAGTGCAGTTGATCATTCTTCAAATCAGGAAGAGTTAGTAGAGCCAGAAGGGTCTACACATAATGCAGTAACCAAGAAGAAGACAGAATGGTCTTGTGACACCTTGAAGGATGCAAATACATAGATATATATCATTGATGGGCCATATCATGCGGAGCATATGGCTCCACCAGTGGTGAGGCGGGCATCCCCACCAAGTACCAACTCAGAAGGAGCTAGAGTTCAGAGGGATTTATCCCTCACGATCTAGTAGGGAGGAGAAACCTCCCTAGGACCATTCATAGGAGACTTCAGAGGAAATCATCCGAAGATTATATAGACTCAGAGGGAGTCAAGCTTCAGTGGTAGCATGGAGACTCAAAATGAGCTTGATCTCAGAGAGATTCAGTGGCTTAGAGACTTTCATTCAGAAATTATTCCTCCTCGGATTCATATGGAAGAGAGAGATGTATTCCAAGACTGAAAAACATGTGCCATGAATTGAGGAGGCTAGATCAAAGCTTCAGAGGCTTTGAGGAGATATGAGATCTTATGGGAATATTCCATTTCTTTAATAGACTTTGCTACAGTGACCGAGGAGGAATCTAGTTAGAAGGACTGAAATAAATATATTTTCCTTGGTTCTGATACCAGAAGGGAAGTCAATGGTGACTTCCAAATTTATCTACAAGATCAAGCATGTTGCAGATAAATAGCCTAGAGATGTACAAAGCATGATTTGTGTCCAGAGGATTCTCCTAGCAAGAGGGAGAAGACTATGATGAGACACTTGCTCCAGTATATTTCTACTGACAAACAAGTAGGATATGTATTGACCAAGCCCCTATCCAGAGTTAAGTTGGAGTATTTCAGAGACAATCTTGGAGTGGTCTAAAAAGACTTCTCCAGTAGTGAGATGTGTTCCTAGTAGTGGGAAGTGATCCCCAGTAGAGGGAAGTGATGAGATCCCTAGTAGTGGGAGCTACTCCAGTGCAGGTTGGTACTCCAATGTAGGTTGGTATGCTACCCCAACACAAGTTGGTACTCCAATGCAGGCAGGTATACTACCCCAGCGCAGGTTGGTACTCCAATGCAAGTTGGTATGCTACCCCAACGTAGGTTGGTACTCCAACACAGGCTAGTATGCTACCCCAACGCAGGTTGGTACTCCAATGCAAGATGATATGCTACCCTAGCGCATGTTGGTACTCCAACACAAGCTGGTATGCTACCCCAGTGTAGGTTGGTACTCAAACGCAGGTTAGTATGCTACCCCAGCGCAGGTTGGTACTCCAACACAGGCTGGTATGCTACCCCAGTGCAGGTTGGTACTCCATCATAGGTTGGTATGCTACCCCAACATAGGTTGGTACTCCAACGCAGGTTGGTATGTTACCCCAATACAGGTTGGTACTCCAACGCATGCTGGTATGCCACCCTAGCGCAGGTTGGTACTCCAATGTAAGCTAGTATGCTACCCTATCATAGGTTGGTAATCCAACGTAGGTTGGTATGCTACCCTAGCACAGGTTGGTATGCTACTCCAATGCAGGCTAGTATGTTACCCCAATGCAAGTTGGTATGCTAATCCAACAAAGGATGGTACGCTACTCCAATGAAAGTGCAGAACTTCTTATGATGTATGCATTCATGAAATTCAACAAGACAATGACCAAGGTGTGCAGAAGAACAGAAGTAGTGATGATGATCATGCCAAGAGGAATATTGTCCTCATTAAGAGGGAGTGTTAAATTTTTGAGTCAAATTTTGTGTGAGTTGACAAATTAATAGTTTCGTAAGAACTAGATGGTGACATGTAGTGTCGAATATGATTCCCAGTTAGTGTAGATTTTAACCTTGTACAATATTTATTGAAAACATATTTTCAATAGAAGAACAAAAAAGATACAATGGAAAATACAAACATTACACAGATATTTTTCCTCTGGAAACCCAAATCGAGAAAACCAGCATATTATATATTCATTCATAGTGATACATTATTTACAATACAATATACATATAGGAGCCAGTGTCATACAAAACCCTAACCCAATGACTTGGATTAGTCAACAACACTAATTCCTTAACCAGAAATAGAAAACCATCGTAAAAAAACCACGTGCTGAAAAAAATGCCCAACAATGAACACGGAAATCGAGGCAACACAAAAAATGAGGCAAAAATGTGACATGTTTCCCGAGGCAAAAAGACATTCTCAGTGGCATTGCCCCTGCACCCCCCGTCAAAACCCCATGCACGCCTGGCGCAACACAGAAACTACTACTCGTGCAAATAATATAACATGTACCCAACATTCTCCCACTTGTTGTTTTCTTTGCATACGTGGGGTTACAAGGTTACATAGTCAACAATCCAGGGAAGCAATGGCCATAGATCCTCTACACCAAGAGAACTTCCCAGTGCTCACAGATTTTGTTAATGAATCTGCAAAATTCTTCAAAGTGTACACCTTCATCAACAACACTTTATTTTCTTCAACCATGTCTCTCACAAAGTGATATTGAATATCAAAATGCTTTGTCTTTGAATGATAGGTCAGGTTCTTCACCAGAAAAATTGCACTCTGACTGTCACAATCTATCCTTACAGCTTGTTGTACCAACCCAATACCTAAAAAAAATATTTGTAACCATATTGCTTCCTTACTTGCGTGAGTGGCTACCATGCATTCATCTTTTGTAGTTGAAAGTGCCACTACAGCCTGTATTTTTCTCATCCAACTTACTTCTCCTCTAAACATGTTAATCACATACCCACTTGTAGATCTCCTACGATCCAGATCTCCAACCCAGTCTGCATCCACAAATCCATGTATATCCAACACTATGTCCAATCTCAGTCTTCCTTGGTAGCACAATCCACAGCTAGCAGTGTCACTCAAATACCTGAAAACACTTTTTATTGTTGTCCAATGCTCCTTCCCTGGTTTTGACATATACTTGCTCAAAACTCCCACTACATTTGCAATGTATGGTCTAGTACAGACCATTGCATACATCAAACTGCCAACTACACTCGCATATGGAACACGAGACATGTCCTCCTCCTCTTCATGTGTCTTGGGACATTGTTTCACAAATAACTTTACACCAACATGAATAGGAACCTTGATTGGTTTACATTCTTGCATATTAAACCTCTGCAATAGTGTCTCGACATATTTTCTCTGATTTAACCAAAGTTTCCTCTTTTTCCGATCTCTTTTAATTTCCATGCCCAAAATGAAATTTGAAGCACCGAGATCCTTCATGTCAAATTTAGAGGAAAACTGAGTTTTCACATCCTGGATAATCTCCTTGTTGTTTCCTATCAACAACATGTCATCCACATACAAGACTAGATAAATCAAATGATTACCAATAAATTTAAAATGCAGAAAATGATCCTCTTTTCTTTTTGTGAAACCAAGTCCCAACATATAAGTATCAATTTTTTTATACCACATCCTTGGTGATTGTTTTAAAATATACAGGGACTTTTTCAGCTTGCATACCATCTCCTTCTTTCCCTTCACAACAAATCCTTATGGTTGCTTCATATATATTTCTTCTTCTAGATCCCCATGTAGGAATGTTGTCTTCACATCCATATGTTCTACTTCAAAATCAAATGCAGCAGCAACAGATAACAGAAATCTTATAGATGTTAACTTGGAAACAGGAGAAAAAATATCACCAAAATCAATTCCCTCAACCTGGGAATAACCCTTTTCTACTAACCGAGCTTTGTATTTCTCCACTTTTCTTTCTACATTCAGATTCCTTTTAAATACCCATTTTCTTCCAATGTGATTTCTTCCATTAGGCAAATCCACTAGATCCCAAACCTCATTCTTATCCAATGTTGCCATTTCTTCATCCATGGCCTTTTTCCAAAGATTTCCATCCTTTGAATCCACTGACTCCCTGACAGTTCTAGGATCATCATTAGTAATAGACAAAGAAAAATTTGAACGGAAATCAGATGGAGTATGCCTTTCTGGTAGCCTTCTTTCTCGAATCTATCTCCTCAATATTGGAGTATGAGGATATTCTTCTTGTGATTCATGTTCTTCTGTAGAGTCTGATTCATCATCCTTTAAATAAAACTCTATTTTCTATGGTTCTTCCTTACTTGGTAGGACTTTTTGTTTAACAACATCCTTCATTTCTCTAAATACCACATCTCGACTATACACTACCTTCTTAGTTTCTGGGTTCCAAATCTTATAACCTTTGATACCATCTTTATATCCAATAAAGATACACTTTTCAACCTTCTTATCTAGCTTACTCTTGTTTTCCTTTGGAACATGAACATATGCATCACAGCCAAATACATTGAGATGTGTGAGAAAAGGTTTCTTACCATTCCATACCTCTTGTGGAGTCTTGTCATCTAGCGTTGATGATGGTGATCTGTTGACCATGTAACATGCACTACCCATTGCCTCTGCCCAGAATTATTTCCCTAACCCAGCACCACTGAGCATGCACCTTGCTTTTTCCATCAACGTCCTATACATCCTTTCTGCAACTCCATTCTGTTGAGGTGTATATGCAGTAGTCGTTTTCCTTGCTATACCGCACTTCTTACATAATTCTCCAAATTCATTTCCGCAGAACTCTCTACCATTATATGTCCTTAACACCTTAATTCTTTTCTTTGTTTGATTTTCAACAAGAGACTTAAACTCTTTAAACCTGTCAAATACTTCAAATTTCTTCCTGAGGAAATATCTCCAGTATTCCTCTAGAAGTCATCTATAAATGAGACATAGTACATATATTTTCCCAATGATGGGACCAACACAGGTCCAAAAACATCATTGTGAACAAGTTGTAAAATTTATTCTGCCCTCATTGCACCAGAGGGGAATCTTACCCGATTTTGCTTCCCATATACACAATGTTCACAAAAATCAAAATTCAGAGAGCAGTTAGAAATACCTTCAACCATACATTTACCGTGTAGTATTCGAAGACCCTTCTCTCCGATATGCCCCAATCTTTGATGCCACAGCATAACCTTTTCTCCAGATAATGTAGGAGTTCTTTCTTCTTCAACTCCAATATTAGGAACAATGGAACTATTACACCCATCACTAATAGTGCTTCTTAGCATCTTATACAGAGTTCCAAACCGAACTCCCTTCAACAACATCATTGCTCCTCGAACCATCCTGCAGGTTTCCTTTTCAAATATTGGTTTTACCCCTGCATCACCCATTTTTCTTACAGAAATAAAAATTTTGGCCAATCCTAGGATGTGCAGAACACCAAGTAGTGTTCTAATCCTTCCATCTATGAGCCTCAACTTGACTTTTCCTCGACCTATTATTATGGTTGTCGAGTCATCGCCTAAGAAAACATTACCTCTATCATATCTTTCATATTCACAAAACCACTCCCTCTAGGGAGCCATATGAAAGGATGCACCTAAGTCAACCAACCATACCTCATGATCTGCATGTGTGATTGAAGAAGCCAAGTACGCATCCCCTCCTTCTTCCATGGAGGTCTTTTCTTCTGTAGAAGGAGATTATTCAGATCCCTTCTTTTTCTCAACTTTGGATCTACATTGCTTCTTGTAGTGCCCTTCTTTTCCACATATCTAACATACCTTTACAAACTTTCTAGGAGATTTAGATCTACCCTTAGACTTATATCTCCCACTTGAGAACTTAGATCTAATTCTTTCCTAGGAGCATCCTCTTGCAAATAATGTGTTTGTGCTCTGTCCTTCCATATTCTTCCATCTCATCTCCTCCAGCAATAAGGATGAGACCACTTCATCAAACTTCAAGGTAGTTGTATTATTACCTATGGAAACAACCAGACTATCCCACGAATCTGGTAAAGAACATAGTAAGTTGATACATTTATCTTCATCTAAAATTTTAATCACAACAAATACTAACTGACTTACCACAATATTGAAGGCATTCAAATTCTCTTCCACCGAGTCTCCGACTTTCATCCTTAGGTTATACATCTTCTTTCTCAGGTATAGTTTATTTACTAAGGACTTAGACTAATACAAATTCCCCAACTTATCCCATAAATCCTTGGTCGTTGCTTCATCTGACACATTCAGTAATATTGAATCTGAGAGACACAGTCGGATTGTTCTCTTCGCCTTTCGATCCAAATTTTTCCAGTCATTTGTTGAAGTTCATGTAGGTGTAGTACATGGATCAACTGTGATCTACTGATCTCTGTCCACCAGCATATCTTCCATATTGAGCTTCCACAGCTCAAAACTTTTCCCATTAAACTTCTCGATCTCCATTTGTGAATTGCTCACCATTTGTTTTCACCTGAAAAATCAATACCACAGATCTCCCATTGTAACAAGGCTTATCACAGTCCCGATCCAAACCCTTGACCACAAAGGCATCCCCCTGAAGCCAGCCTGGATTTGATACCAAGTGTAGATTTTAACCTTGTACAATATATACTACAAACATATTTTTAGTAGAACAACAGAAAAGATACAATGGAAAATAAAAACATTGCACACAATGTTTTCCCTTGGAAACCCAAACCGGGAAAACCAGCATATTCTATATTCATTCATAGTGATACATTGTTTACAATACAATAGACATATAGGATCTAGAGGCATCCAAAACCCTAACCCAATGACTTGGATTAGTCAAAAACCTTAATTCCTTAACCAGAAATAGAAAACCATCGGCAAAAAAAACATGTGCCAAAAAACTACCCAATAATGGACATGAAAATTGAGGCAACACAAAAAAATGAGGCAAAAATGCGACACATTTCTCAAGGAAAAAAATTCTCGGGGGCGTTGTCGCCCCCTACACCCCCACTCAAACCCCCATGTGTGCTCGGCGCAACGTGGACACTACTACTCGTGCAAAGAATATAACACATACCCAACAGTTAGAGTGTCGATCAGTAGCATCGGAGGTTACTAGATGGAGGGCCAACTAGTAGTGTTGGAGGTGTTTTCCAGCTAGAAGGATAATGTGTGGCTATGATGGTGATACTTGTTACATGATTTGTTTGATTATATGATATCCTATGTGGCTATGGGGATACTCCCTGTAGACTGGTCTGCAAGACCATGTGAGTCTTTCCCATGCCATGTGAGATGGATAGATGTGTTTGAGACCACTACATGAAAAACATCTTAGTTAATACCTCCCTAGATAAGAGGAAGTCTTGATGTTTTAGTAGTTGTGGGAGGTATTAACCTCCAAGTGTAACCTTTGTACTTATATTAGAATATTATGGAAGTAAGAGAACCATTAAAAAGATGTGTGAAAACTCTAGAAGACAAGTCGGCCTAGCAGAATAAATAATATTAGAATATAATTACCAGAAATTCAAGTCGGCCCAGCCAAAAAATTCACTAGACAAATTAATATAAATAGAGGACATTTTAGCTCATTTGGATACCCAGTCATAGTGCAATTCTTGTGGAGAGTTGCAACTACAGTTGTAAGGAGGAATAAGGGTGTATGGTCATCTCTTAGTCTTGGTCTCTCTCTAGCGCTATCAAGTGATAGTCTTAGTGATATTCTTGGTGATTCTCTTGGTGGTTCTTGGTGAAATTCTTGGTGATATTCTTACTAAGTATGGTGCAAGGTTGAGAGAGTAGTGCAGTTGCAGTTGCTGTAGTTGTGTATGGCACTTTTTCTATGGATATGGAGACTCTCTCTCTTGTGTGCTACCCTTGGAGGAGCGCTCTACTTGTATTAAGTTATTGTTGCAGTTAGCAGCTAGGGTTTATCTATTGGTTCTATTATGGCTTTCCAGAATAATTATATCAAAGGTTAATGTTGTTGTGGGTGGCATGTGTGAATTCCTATGGTTGGGTGACAATGATGTGACATTGTCTATGGTTAAATGAGCATACCAAAATTTCAACACATTAGAGGTCATACTTGTTGTCTCTGCGGGAATTTTCTCAGTGAACAGGAATTCAAGAGGAGATGACTAGTTCGGACCTTCATGAGGGCCTAAAGCCCACAGATGGATCTTAAGACCCCAAGCAAGGGGCATGAAGGAGATTGTTGACTTGTACCATGAAGAAGGAATTTGTTTCCTTTGGAGGCACTCTGGCAGGCCTTAGACGGACAAGACCTACCTTCATTCACTTGGACAATGGCCTTGGGATGCCTAGATGCCATCCATCTATTCCATGACATCATCTTAGAGGGGTTAGAGTTTCATTTAGTGATGTTCCAGTCAAAGAAGGAAATTTGCACAACGTTCTGGAAGAAGGTTGTGTGATCAAGCCCTAGGAGGTCCAACGTTCCATCATTACAGGTAGGATGTCCATCATGAGAAATCAACTTCAAACTAGAAAGGACATGGCATCACCCTATTGGGGTTTTGTTGTTGCATTTTTGTAAAATGTAATTGTAGTGAATGTTCAAGGTCGGCCCTGATTTTTTGACCTAAAATTAATTAAAGGTCAATTTTTTGTATAAATAAACAGAAAACACTTTCATTTTTCATGATAAATCTCACTTGTGGGAGAAGAGGACTGAAATTTGTGCCCTAGTTGGGGTGCCTTTGGCTGAAATAAGGGAGGAATCAATTTTGGTGAAGTGTTTTGGCAATCTAGTGTTTATTAGCATGATTATTCTTGGTGAAAGTAAGTAGATTTGATTTTTCTCATTTCATTGGAATGGTTATGGTATTGTTTACTTGCTTATGGTAAAGATTATGAAATTGCATGCTAGATAAAACCCTAGAAGTAAAGAAATTAAGGTGTCACTTCTTTGCTTTTTTTTATTTGCTAAACTTCGTTGGATTGGTTTAATATTTGTCAAGCCTCTAAATCTCTAAAGTGATAGCACTTTAGAGGCATTGATTAATTGTGGTTGCTTATAAATTTAATTTTCAAATAATTCTAAGAGGAAGGAAACTCTAGGTCCTAGAAGATCCCACACCCTGGTTAGTGTCCTTCTCAAAGCTTGGATCCTAGGAGGACTTAATGTGTCGCTCCTTCTAGGTCCTTTCCTTATTAGATTAGTGATATCATCATTGTTATTAGCCCCAAGTAGAAGATGCCACATTTGACTCCATCACCCCCTTGTAAGGAACTAATCTTCAAACTCTATCTCCTTGAGAAATCAACCAACACTCAAACCTTAATCTTTCTAGATTTCACTAACTAAAACTAACACTAACTTAGCCTAGAAAACTAATTTTATTGATGTTGTTATAATCATTTGCTACAACCATCTTAAAGCAGCAAATGTTTTGCATACTTGGATGTTATTGCTAGCTAAACACTTCGGAACTTGTTTATGACAAGTTACTATCATTCTATACACTAAATATTATACTTCCATTGTCTTTTAGAGCATTTTTGAAGAATAATTTCTTGCAGTTGTTACATATTACTAATTTTTGTTATATATTTTCTCATTGATGCACATATTTACTAGATAGCACCTATTTTCACAAGTTTAATGTCATATTGAAGAAATATCATTTGTGTTTGTAACCGCCATATTATTAAGTTGTTTCTTTGGTTAAGGGCAGGTACATCTTAATTTTACATTTGCTTCATCTCTTAAGACATAAGTTAGTGATTTCACCTGACTTGAGTGACCAGTGAGACAGGGGTAAACTCTATCTTCGCTTCATTTCACCAGTCCTTTAGGTCACTAGGGACGTCTCCCTTGGGGTAGACTTATCATACTCCTAAAAAAAGGGGGGTTTTCTATTAAGGTGACAGTGATAGGTCACCCCCTTGTTACGCCAATCTTGCTTCACTTGCCTTGGGCTTTGGGAAAGTACAGATTGTGTGATAACACATCCCATTCTATTAATTGGCATGTATCTCAGTCATTATTTTTATAGGGACCAGAAAAGGAGTCCTCTTCCTCATCCATGTGTTATATGTGGACATGTCTAAGCTCCAAAATCAGTGGTAAATTAATGAATTCCAAGTATAGTGGTGTATATGTTGTTGTTCAAGACTAGCATCTTCCAAAATAATATTCACACGTGACTATTCTTTCTTAATCCTCATTCCAATGTAGAGTTACACCATTTAACTATAGATTTTTCATCTCAAAGAATAGTCATGCACTAGCATAGTTGTTCTCTGTTATATACATATTCAATTTATAAGGCATGATTATTAAAATCTGGAACATATTTAACTTAGAATATGAACAAACCGTAAATAAATGACATGACTATTTAAAAACTCACTACTCTTATTCATTTCCCATGAAATATATGTTAGAATATAGAAGATGGTGTGCTCGTTTTACCATTGACGATACCCTCGTCACCCAACCATAGGTCGAAGCCTCCCTCCGAGCACCTTAACCTTGACTGAGAATTCCTCCGGAAGCAAACCCTAGGCTAGATATCCAAACAAAGGATAGCGCATATTTCCCCAAGGATAGCGCATCACAAAAATATGATCAGATAGTCCAAACCCTAGCCAAGAGATATTCAACCAAATACTGAAACTAGTTGTTGTTGCAGCTGCACCTGCAACCCTCCTCCAAACCTGCGCACAAGACTGCAACTGCAGTACGCACCAACTGGGAAAAATGCAATTCTGAGATGTTGCAAATGAGAACCGGCGCCCTGTATTTATAGTAGTTCTGCCAATTTTGTTGGGGTCGACTTCTCCTTCTGGATAAGTGTATGTTCAGTATATTATTATTATTTCTGGCCGACTTCTTCTCTTAGAGTCTAATAGCCTAATATAAATTATCTTCTTGCGCTGACAAGGCTTTTAGCCAATTCTTTAGGGTTTCTCTTGCTTCCTGGAGTCTTCTATTCTCTTCAGGTTCACACATGGAGTTAAATACCTCCCGCAGCTACCATAATATTAACACTCCCTCCTAGCTAGAGAGGTATTTATAGGTAATGGACTTGACCACAAAATATATACCATTTACCCGGTAGCATCAATATAGTCATCTAGACTATTCCATGACTAGATCATGAGCATCACCATCACCATCAGCTGCATCAACCATACTTCATCTAAGTAATTAGATATGATGTTGGATAAGTCACTCTCACCATAGAGTGATACAAGAGGAGTAAAAATTCTGAATTGTTTTCCATCTAGAAAATCTATGTTCATCATCCATCTGAGTGAACATTATCTCCAATAAAATGTTGATAGTCTTCAAGGAAATTAGAACAAGGATAGAGCACAACTATGTCTATTCATAGTAGTACATAACTACAATCTAGTGGTTCACTGCCACATCAAGTAACACACAAGTACTTGATCAACAACGTATGGTTTCGAACAGTGAAACATATTCACCACAGTAGTCCTCGTCTACTGTCATATGATAGCATCCTGCATAGAAACAATGTTATGATAAAAACTGAATCATCTGAGCCAATCTTTCACTCACATTTGTGAGCTCTGAAAGAATATCTGCCACAGTAGTCTTCATCTACTGTCATATAATCTTCATAACAAACATCTGATAGCAATCTGCATAGAAACAGTGTTATGATATAGATTGAATTATCTAGGCCAATCTTTCACTCACATTTGTGAGCTCTGAAAGAATATCTGCCTCAAAATAGTGAAACATATTCACCATCATCTGATGCCATCCTGCACAGAAAAATATTGTTAAACATAAACTAAATCCTCTGGGCCAATCTTTAACTCATGTTTGTGAGATCTGAAAGAATATTTGCCCTTATCAGCAATGGGCTATCTGCCCCATTCTTCACAAACAAGGAAGAAAGAATTATTTCTGATTTCTGAGCCTGGACCATTTCTCACCCTGGGTCATTCTTCCTACACTAATTAAAGTGCACCCTGGACAGAATGTATAAACCCTAAGAAATGTTTGGACCATTCCTTACCCTAGGCCATTCCTCCGACACTAAACAAAGTGTAACCTGGAGAGAATGAGTCTTCCCTAAGGAATGATTGTCCCTGATTGGTGAGCCTGGACTATTCCCCACTCTGGGCCATTCCTCCGACACTAAACAAAGTGTAACCTGGAGAGAATGAATCTTCCCTCGAGGAATAATTGTCCGGACCATTCCCCACCCTGGGCCATTCCTTCGACACTACACAAAGTGTAACCTGGAGAGAATGTATAACCCTCGAGGAATGTTTTTCCTGCATCAACCTCCAAAATGGACCATTCTTCGAAACTGCTCACAACTGTGAACTTCGAAAGAAAGACTGCTCGGCGAGGCGGACCATTCTATTTGACCACTACTCAGAGTGACTGCCAAGAAGAATGGTTCTCCTAGACCACTCCCCATGTTAACCACAATGGGAAGTCTTTGCATTTATCTGATGTAGAATTCCAACTCATGGATGTTGCAGATGATATAATGACTCATGCAGTGATATGTCTGGTGTACTAGAACAAGTAATCATCATAGTTTTCCCCCTCCATCTGGGAGAACCTTTAGTTCTGGGTCTTCGCAAGGATTTCATTCATAAGTCTTTTATACATTATTCTTCATCATGACTTCAAGTTCTTCTGCTTGATTGCTTTAATATCAGGCTGGTAATCTTGTGATTCTTGATGTAATGACTGGTTGTTCTGGTTTCTCTTTCTTTCTTGGAATCTTCATGTTCTTCTTTAGTTTTCGGGTCCATGGAGTTTCTTATAGATTCCATGCCCTAGAGATTCCACTTCTTCCCTTCATCATAGGATCATTGATCTGGATGGACAACCAAGAATGCTTTAAGGCTTCTCTTCTTCTGCGGTTGAGCTAAACACGTATTGTCTTTTATGGTTGCTACCATGGATTTCATCATCTTCAATGGATCATAGGATTAGCTCCCTCATAATCCTTGCTTCAATTAAGAGTGCATATAATCGGCTCCCTCCATCTGATAGAGTCCATACTTCCATATGCATCCTTATTGTCTTCTGCAATATATAATTGGCTCTCTCTGTCTAACAGAGTCCATGCTTCCATCTTAGTTGTCGTCATAAGTCTTTCTCCAATTTCTCTTGATGTCTGACTTCTAAGTCTCTTCAAGATTGATTCTGGTTTCAGCTTATCTTGTAATAGATTTCACATGATATATTTTATTCTTTCATGTGTAATATCTAATGATAACTCTTTTCATCTTGTTTGTTCTTCCATAGGTATAGTTCTTCTTGGAACACATTATCTTCCAAGAGATAGATATACAAGATATGTACAAAGATGATGCAAGCAAGATATGTACAAGAAATAAGAAGAGTGTTGTTACCTTTTAGTAGAAGAAGTCTCTTCCATCCTACTTAGTCTTCTTTGTCGGTTCCTTTTCTTCGGCAATCGATGCTTCTTGTTTCTCCTTCCTTTTCTTTAGCTCGGGACATTGATTTATGTAGTGACCGTACTTTTGACAGTTGAAGCATTGTATTTCTAAAATATATTTTCTTTGTTTTGGCTTCCTTCTTGAATTGAACTTTCTTTTGTCCCTGAAGTTCTTGAATCTTTTTGTGAAGGCTTGATCATCGTACTTCTTTTGGGGTTTCTCTTTTGTATTGATCCTTGATTCTTCTTGAGCACAGCAAGTCCAAAGTTCTTCAAATGTCGGGTACTCCTTCCTTGTGTTCATGCTTGTGGAAAATGCATCCCATGTCTTGGGAAGACCATTGAGTACTATGTTCACCAATTCCTTTTCTG
>ML783260.1:207139-217945 GCA_009831015.1 Picea engelmannii | reverse complement strand
TCCAATCATCAAAAATATTTTATTAAATTCAAGTGGCAAGGGAAAAGATATAAGCTACATGGTTTCCAACCCCCCTAGACACAAGTTGTGTCATCCCAACAAATGGAAAATATTATTTGGAAAGGAGTGCCCACCTACGTGATCCAATGCCACCAAATGGAGATACAAGATTTAGAATAAGATGACTCTTGAGTAGAAGAAGTCGAAGAAATGCTTCAAAAACACAAAAAAGGTATTTCAAGATCTTCCCATGGATTTATCACCTGAGAGGAGGATTGAACATATAATTGAAGTTACGTTGGGATCAAGCCCAATCAAGGTTAGACCTTATAGATACCCCCATAATCATAAGACGAAAATAGAAAGGTTATTCCAAGATCTGTTGAATTGTGGTGTTATTACAAAGAGAAGAAGTCCATATGCAGCTCTAGTAGTGTTAATGTGAAAGAAAGACAGATCCTTTAGGTTGTGCATAGACTATCGAGGATTAAACAAAATAAAAATAAAAAAATAAGTTCCCCATTCCATTTATTGACAAAATTTTGGACGAGCTTCACGAGGCCAAATACTTTTCAAAACTTGACTTGAGATCAGGGTAAGACTGGAAGATGTGGCTAAGAAATATTTTCAAACTCATGAAGGACACTATGAATTTAAAATGATTCCTTTTGGGTTAACAAATTCCTCAGCTACCTTCCAAGCAATGATGAATGAATTATTCCATCCATACTTAAGGAAATATGTTCTAGTCTTCTTTGACGACATCCTTTTACAGTAAGACATGGACAGAACATCTAAAAAAATTAGAACAGGTACTTTCTCTCTCTTGGAGGAAAACCAATTCTACGCAAAAAGGTCAAAGTGTACACCTGCAAAAGATGAAGTGGAGTATCTTGGTCACATTATATCAAAAGAAGGGGTCAAGGTAGACCCAAATAAAATCAAGGAAATCAACAAATGGTTGAGGCCAAAAAGTATATCTAAGCTAAGAGGATTTATGGGGTTGATTGGATACTATCATCGATTCATCAAAAACTATGCTCATATAATTGATCCACTAATAAACCTTCTAAATAAAAATTAATTTCATTGGAGTGAAGAAGCAGGAAGATGTTTTGAAGCCATGAAAAAATATTGTCCTCAACTCCGATATTAAGAACACCTAATTTTACAAAACCCTTTGTTATTGAATGTGATGCCTTGGGTTTTAGAATAGGAATGGTGTTGATGCAGTAAGTACACCCAATGGAATTTGAGAGAAGGAAACTAAACAAAGAGTGCCTACAATCCACATACAACAAGGAAATGATTGCCATCATGCATGCATTAGCAAAATGATGACAATATCTACTAGGAAACAAGTTCTTAATATGTATAGATCATAATAGTCTTCAATATCTACTACAACAAAAAATTTAGAACATCCTTTTACAGTAAGACATGGACAGAACATCTAAAGAAATTAGAACAAGCACTTTCTCTCTCTTGGAGGAAAACCAATTCTACGCAAAAAGGTCAAAGTGTACACTTGCGAAAGATGAAGTGGAGTATCTCGGTCACATTATATCAAAAGAAGGGGTCAAGGTAGACCCAAATAAAATCAAGGAAATCAACAAATGGTTGAAGCCAAAAAGTATATCTAAGCTAAGAGGATTTATGGGGTTGATTGGATACTATCATCGATTCATCAAAAACTATGCTCATATAATTGATCCACTAATAAACCTTCTAAATAAAAATTAATTTCATTGGAGTGAAGAAGCAGGAAGATGTTTTGAAGCCATGAAAAAATATTGTCCTCAACTCCGATATTAAGAACACCTAATTTTACAAAACCCTTTGTTATTGAATGTGATGCCTCGGGTTTTAGAATAGGAATGGTTTTGATGCAGTAAGTACACCCAATGGAATTTGATAGAAGGAAACTAAACAAAGAGTGCCTACAATCCACATACAACAAGGAAATGATTGCCATCATGCATGCATTAGCAAAATGATGACAATATCTGCTAGGAAACAAGTTCTTAATATGTATAGATCATAATAGTCTTCAATATCTGCTACAACAAAAAACATTGACAACCGAACAACATAAATGGATAGATAAAATTTCCACGTTCGATATGGAAATCATACATAAAAAAGGGAAGGATAATATAGTGGTTGATGCCATGTCACGAAAGGATGAAGAAATAAAATCTTTTGCAATATCAATAGTAATTCCCAACAGGTTGGATGGAATCCAAAGTGAATACGTCAAGAATCCAGAGACTTGTTCATTAATTAATAACTAGAGTCAACATCCCAAATTTGAATGGAGGAATGAAATTTTATGGTATAAAGGAAGACTCTATCTAAACCCTAATTCAAGATTTAAATCCAAGGCTCTACAAGAGTTACATGACTCCTCGACAGCAGGCCATGTAGGTTTTTTCAAAACCTACTATAATGCACATCATTCATTCTTTTGGAAGGGGAAGAATAAGGATATTCAGAATTACGTAACAGAATGTGACCTTTTCCAAAGAAACAAAAGTGAAAGTGTCATGACCCCTAGATTACTCCATTCTTTACACATCCCTAATCAGAAATGGGGAGAAATTTCAATGGATTTCACTAAAGTCTTACCCATGTCGGAAGGGAAAGATAAAATCCTTGTAGTATTTGAATGACTTACCAAGCACGCACATTTTATGGGTGTAAAGAAAATAGATTTTGCAAAACAAATAACTGCAGTTTTCTATAAGAACGTCTACAAGCTACATGGGTTTCCCAAGGTTACCGTTAGCGATATGGACGCCAAGTTTAAAGGGATTTTTTGTAAATAATTTTGCAGACGAGTTGGGACATGTCTTAATATGAGCTCAGCTTATAATCCCCAAAGATGGCCAAACAGAAATTGTCAATAAATGGTTGCAAACCTACCTTCATTGTTTCATAACCGACAAGCAAAATAAATGGTTTCAATGGTTGCACCTTGTTGAGTGGTGGTATAATTCCACATATCGCACATCTGCCAAGATGACACCATTTCAATCTTTGTATGGATATGAACCCCCAAAATGGAAGGAGCTAGCCACAGGTAAAATCAAAGTTTCGGAAGCTAAACATCAATAGGAGGAAAATCATAACGTTGTTCAATTACTCAAAAAAAAATTAATAATTTTAGGAAATCGTATGAAGCAACAAGATGATCAATACGGGACTGAAAGAGAATTTGAAATGGGAGAATGGGTGTTTGTAAGACTCCAACCTTATAAACAGTTATCTCTTAAGTAGCAAGGAAAAAATAAATTGGCTCCAACGTTTTATGGACCATATCAGATTAACAAGAAAATCAGTCAAGTAGCTTATGGGTTAGAACTACCCGACACGAGTTGTATCCACAATGTTTTCCATGTTTCATGGCTTAAAATGGTATTGGGGTAACTTCAAAAGGTGCAAACTATGCTTTGTATCTTGGATGATGAAGGAAGAATTATTTTAGAGCCAGAAGTTATTATTGCCACAAGAGATAAAAGATTGTGTTCTCGAATAATCACGGAATATCTTATTAAATGGAAGAATCTTCCAGAAGAAGACGCAATTTGGGATTTAGAGCATTTTCGACAGTTATATCCTTCATTAGTTTTTCTTTGAGGACAAAGGAATTTTAAGGGAAGGGCGATGTTAGATACATATTCAAGTTAAAAGGCATGATTATTAAAAGTCGAAGCATATTTAAATTAGAATAAGAACAAACCATAAATAAATGAATTGTGATTATTAAATGGCGTGAGTATTTAAAAAGTCACGACTCTTATTTATTTCCTATATAATATATAATCGTAGACCTTTTGTAAACAAATATGCCATCATCAAATATATTTTAAACATATTTTACATGCATATTTTTAAGTCTTGTGATTATCGAGATTTATTCTCCCAACAATCTCTCAATTTCCATGCCTAATCTAAAAGAATCCAACTATGCAAAGACTTGGTCTATCTATTGTGCAACTAGCACAACCAAAAAGGTACATGTGCATTTTAAATTAACTTTCACACCCATTAGACCAATCAGAGGTTATCCCACTTATATATTTCTCTCCTAGAAGTTTTTGAGAATTACTCCAAATAATGCAACAAAAAATGGATATCAAGGCTCTTATCATCACTCATGTGGCGTGTCCAAATTTCATTTGGATGCACCTTCTATACACACACAAGTACAATTTTAAGTACATGTGATTTCACTTATCAATATATTTATTGTTGGCAAGACAAAATTGTCCAAAACGGTATTTTTCTCATGAGTTGAAAAATTTTCCTTATAGTATAGTGTTTATTATCTACCCACATTTTTGGATCAATAAGGATTCATATACATAAGCTATGCAGTTGACCCCTTGCACATATATTTTCAATGTAACATTAATTTTACTTAGAATATTTATGGAATTCTACACGCAACCTTTTCCTTCCTCCAAATGATGTATGGTTCCCTATGGTGGGTATGGTAGGCCAACGCCTCTTTTCTATCTCATTGAAGTCACCCACTCTCCCACTATGTTTCAAAGGATATAAATATTTTGAAAGCATGACAGTTTGTTTGTTTTCTTTACTTCAACCCAATAAAGTGTCTCCTTGCTCTACTAAACTTAGGGGTTGCTTTATATTGTTTTCAAATTTTGAGTGGATCATTTTGCAACATTTCTTTTACTTCATATCGATCTCCTATGGCATGGGACAACCTCCACATTTTAGTATGGAGGACCATATATTATGACGTTTGGATAACTTCAACATGGTTTTCTTTCAAAAGTATTAGCAATTATTTTTCTAACCAAGGTTCCACTTCCAAGTTTTTTTTAAAGTTTACATGGAAATATGCTTTTGATGAAAAGTAGATGGGAGGATAATCGAAATGTAATGGAGAGGAAACCATGAATTTCAATCCTATTCATGAAAAGAACATGGAAGGATAATTGAAATGTAATGAAGAGGAAACCATGAATTTCAATCATAGGTGCCTCTCTCATATATCATTTATAGAAATTCAAACCAACATCATTACTTAATAATCTAAAATTATATGTTTATAGGGGTACAATATGTTTGGGGTGCCTTTAATTCATCCCAAGCACTTTACTCTTCCCATAATTTTGGCCATAGAAAGATGTTTTATTCAACTACCATGAGTGCATGCACTATTTTAGGAAAATGAGAATATTTTTTAGATAAAAAACACCTATCTTTTTATTTAATGCAGGGGATATAAAAAAAAATATTTATAAATATTTTCAAGGAAATCTTCTTGATAGGGATAAACTAAAGGATGGAAATTTATATTAAAATGTAGAAACTTGGACTAATCTTACTAGTCCTTAATATGCAAAATGTAAAATGTTTGACAATAGTTTTGTAAAACTATTCAAATTTCTAAGGATTTTACATAATTTCTATAAAATTTTGGCGATTTTTAAAGTAAAATAATTTTATTCTATGGAATTTGGGTGAATCGTTTAAAAAAAAATAGAAATTGACGAATTTTTTTTGAGAGAAAACCATGAAAAATTAGCCTATTAACAAAATTTAGTTCCTAAAATCATCTATACCTCTTGACCATTAATAAAAATATGATAATTTATTTACTAACATTTAAAATATAAACAAACATTTACCGTTATATAATCAAACATATCATAAGAATAAATAAAAATATCCAAAATTCTCTACAAAATATAAATAATATATATTAGAGATTTAACTCTCCTCATATTATGAGGATCCATTAAAGTTTTTCTAGCATTCACAACATGGTAAATTCAACATTATCACATTTAATACAGCGTTGATGGCATCCCCGTCTCCTCCCAAGGTTGCATAGCACTTAGGCTTCACACGTCATATATTTTTTGCACCATTGGTCAAAGCAAGAGACATTGAAGATGAGCATAACATTAGTCATAGCATAGTCAAGGGTTATTTTTTTAGTCAAATATTTTCACTAAGATTGTCTTGGTTTATAAATAACCAATATTATGAGATATTTTTATTCATTTGTTAAAATACTCTATTTATATTTGGCAAATGTGTATGGCAAATTTGTATTAATGTTAATATTTAATTAATAAATCATTTTACAGTAATATAGTTATTTTTGTCAAATATTTTGATTAAAAAAAATTTATCTTATAAATAACCAACTCAAAGACTATTATGAAAGCCTTTTATTCATTTGCTAAAATACTCTTTTATTCATTTACTAAAATACTCTACTCTATCTATATTTGAAAATTTTGTATGAGTATCAACACTTAATTAATAGATCATATTTTGCAGCAATGATGACATTCACATATCATCCCAAGGTTGAAATGCTCTTGTGCCTCACACATCAAAAACTTATAGAATATTTCTTTTTCACTATCATTCAAACCAGGAGACATTGAAGATGCACATTGCATTAGTCATTACTATTTTTAATAGAATATTTTAAACCCAATTTAAGTTTTATAAATGAAATCAAAATTACTAATGAAATCGAATATTTTTTTCAAATTCTTTCCTGCCAAATTTACTTAAACCTTCAGTGAGTGGAATGGGGCCAATTCTCAAGGTTGAATTTGATTCAAAAAATAAAGGGCAACAATTGATTGGCATTTGATAATTACATAGATTTTTCTAACCTACATTTCTTTCACAATTCTTAAGGGAAAGAAAAAAATAGTTATTTTGATTTCATTTATAAAACTTAAATTGGGTTTCAAATATTCTTGGGCACACATCCCTTAATGTTGGCACAATAAATAGATACGTGCAAAGGTTTGGCTCATGAAGGTGCATATGAAGACAAATCAATGCACTAAGAAGTTCAACTATCAAGTGAGAAAACTTATGTCATGTCATGTGTATACATGATATGAGAATTTTAACCAAGCTCCATACATGTCATGTGTATGTTGGTGGAAAACCTTATAAATGTGAAGACCTTAAAGGTTAAGATGAGGTTGGTTTCCATGAGTGAGTTGGTTATTTTTTATTTGCTCAGTGATTGTAAGTTGGGGAAGGACAAGAAGGATTTGAGTAAAAGAATAGCTCAAAGGAAAAGAAGGTTGCCTCGAGGATGAAGGTTGAGATCTAAAGGTGTGCAAAGTCAGAGTAAAGATTGGCACTAAGGCACATACTTGTATTTTTATATATTCCTTATGTTGATGAGAATGAGTAAATAGATTCTTTGTTCTTGTCCTTGAATATTTGTGCATATTGTTGTCATGCATTTTGACATGTTTACAAATTGTTCTTGAATGTTTCTGCATATTGTTTTCATGCATTTTGACATGTTTACAAAGTGTTGTTGAATGTTTATACATATTGTTGTCATGCATTTTAACATGTTTACAAACTGTTTAAAGCATTTTAATAGATAATAGTTAGGATTTGTAGAGCACAAGAAGGTTAACCCTAAGCACACCCGAGTAGATAAGGAGATCATTGTGCATCCCCTATTATGAAAATGACCCTTCTAAAATGGATTTTAGAGATGGGATGAAAATAGAATAAACAATATAGAATTATAAAATAGTTGGAGGTTTCTCTTTTAGAGATGGGATGGAAATAGAATAAACAATATAGAATTATAAAATAGTTGGAGGTTTCTCTTATATTGGAATAAAGCTTCATTAAATGCACTCTTGGATGAAAAATCAAAATCCTTTGTTGTGATTGATTTTATCCACATTAGAAGGTAATGTGTTGAGTTGGTCCTGGATCTAAGAGTGTGGCATATTAATGATAAGAAATATGACACCCTACCTCCTGAGAATTCCATTTGTGTGAATAGTGAAAGGTTAAATCTCTCAACCTGCGACTCTCCTTTTTAAGTAACCATGGAGATTATTTTGAAACTTCATCAAGTAATGTTCTTTATATATATAAATAGAAAGAGAGAAAGTTTCATTTGGTTTTGTTCCATCGATTGTTCCACTCACAGTCGGGTTGTTCCTTAGTCCGGTTGATCTCTGTTCGGTTCGCCCTCACTCACAATCTGATTGATCTCTATTTTTTCCGCCCTCTCTTCTGTCGAAGAACACGGCCCGTTCCTGCAACAGTTTTCGCAGCCAGTTCGTACAGACCTCACTACAACTCGAGGCACTTCGCTCGCACCATCCAGCAGCCAACTCGAAGTTCGCCCACATTCCCGTCAACTCACATTCCAATAGCCAACTTGAAGGCAGGTGACAGGTATTTTAAATTTTCGAATTTAGTTTAATTTTTTAAGTTCTAATTTTTAGTTTTAAAATTTAAAAAAATAAATAAACTAGTTACCCTAAAAGGGGTATACCTATTGGATATGGGCACAATTAATCACCTTTTAATTTAAAATTTTAATTTGATAGCTAACAATTGAAAATACTGGAATATTCTTAGTCGTCCTCCCAAATCAATGAATGTGATTTACTCTTCATAATTTCCTTGTATTTTTTAATGCATCAGTTAACGTGTTTATTTTTTAACATTTACCTAATCATATTAAGAAATTACTGTACCACCATATGATTGCCACGTTTAACTGATTAACCTTTGAAATTACCACATTTAAGATTAACTTTTGGATTTCCTCAGCTCTATGTGTGTTTCAGTTGTCTGTGCCTTTCGATTCACCAGAGTGTTGTCCGTCCAAATAACTTTTGGTCACCGAATTTGGGGTTTGATTCTACGATAGTAAGTACTACTCCCATGTATGTCTATGAATCGCCAAATTTCAGAGATGGTCTGGACTGCACAGTCTGTTAGGAAGTGTTGCAGGAGAATCAGATAGCCCGACGTCTGCCCAAATGCGGGCATTCTTTTCATGTACACTGTATTGACGAGTGGTTACGTTCGATTTCCAATTGTCCTCTTTGTAGAACCGACGTCGAACCGGTATAGCCAGTTTTGGAATCCGCTAGAATAGATCAGGTTTCGGCTACAATCTCGGAACGAATTACTTCAGGGATCGATGACAATTTGAATTCAGAGCAAGAGCAGACCACAAGTTTTGGAGAAGAATTTAATCCGCAGCACCCAACAGCGACATCATCTTAGGGCAGGCAGAGGCAGATGAATGCAGAGATGGATGAGGGAACCTCTGAAGGAAGAGAATTAATGCCCGATGGCTTCTCGACTCACGTCCAAGCCCATCAGCCTTGTTCATCTTCAAGATCTCCCGTTACTCCCCTTTATTTGGAACTTTCGACGTTCACCAACTGCAACACCAGCCACTTTGCGACTGTGCTAGTCATATTGACATAAATGATATTATAATTTTATAGTTTTAAATTTTATTAACTCTTACTATTAGTTTTGTTAAGTTTTAACTTATTAATTAAGTATTAATTGTATTATAAATTTAGTAATTTATAGTTACATGTTCACTTTGAGTGTTTACATTGCTAATTAAATTTTAAATATTTAACAAGTAAAGTAAAATTTAAAGTTAAACTGATTAAATATGTATATTATTAATTTATTAAGTAATGTAAAAGTAATTATTGATGTAAACTGTGAAGTTTCTTTTAAAAATTTTAATTTGAATATTTCAATTTGTCATTTTGTATTTTGATGAAATCTATAAAAAAAAATCAAATGGCCAGATCTCATACCTCAGCGCTGGACTTGAGCATGCACTCTCCTTCCACGTGATGAGACAGACGATCTGGGTGAGTCAGTGGACACTTAGTCACTTTATAGATGAAGTTGAAGTCTTTTGGCGCATTGTCGTGCCAAAGATGACTTCGCCATGCCATCTTGTGAAGGAAGTTGAGTGCGAAGACTTAACCGACGATGTGGACAATTGGGCACCCCATGGTGGACATGGGCGCCCTCATGGAAGATGGAAGTTTGGACGAGTGGACATGCAACAGTGAAAGCGCCCAATCGACCAGATGTGTGAGAAATTGTTGGGGCATCTTGGACGCCTTGGGCGCACCAAGGGGCAGTCAGCCAAATGAAGTTGGTGACACTCCCATCTTGAGCGCGCACCAAGGTGAGTTGACCGAACATGAAGAAGATGTGTTGTGAATGTCAAGTCAAGAAATGGACCGGTGATGCGGATGCGTGCTTGACTTGGGCACCCAAGACAAAACATGACGAGTTGGCCAAGCATGGGTAGAGTGCGACGGAGGGCGCGCACCCATGAAGAAGACCAGCTCGGGCAAGACGTGCGAAAGAAGCAAGGTGTTAAGAACCAAATATCAATATAGCATAGAAAAACCTTAGAATAAGTACTCAATGCCTTGAAAAAGAGAGAATTTCAGATAATAAGCCTCTTCGAGGGGGCAACCTCATTTTACCCCACATAAATGTTCAAGTACAAGATGATTCCAAATGAAAATGTCTCCTTGGTATATATAGGAGACTAGGAGGTATAATTACAACTAATGGAATAAAGCTGACATAAATAAAATAACATTACTAATGTAATATGCCCCAATTAAGGGGTAATGAGCCAATATTAKGGCTTAACATGCCCCTCCCCTTGAGACAAGTGTTGTCCACAACGCTCGAGTAACTCTGGATGCTTATGTATAAAAGACTCATCTTCTCAAGTGGAATCTTCAGCCGGTAGTTTCCTCCATTTAATGAGGTACTCTGAAATGGATCTATTCCTCAGCTGGCGAATTCTTGTGTCAGTGATTGTTTCAGGATCCAATATGATTTTTCCTTCCTCGTCAAGTTCTGGCAATATAGTTTGAATTGGGATCTTGTC
This sequence comes from Picea engelmannii, assembly GCA_009831015.1. Lineage (NCBI taxonomy): Eukaryota > Viridiplantae > Streptophyta > Pinopsida > Pinales > Pinaceae > Picea > Picea engelmannii. Next base: position 207,213 of record ML783260.1, on the reverse strand, counting down.
GCCTATAACCTTCTTTAAGCATGAAACATGGAAAACTGGGTGTACTCGTGAAGATGCAGGCAACTCCAATTTGT
>ML783260.1:184995-204385 GCA_009831015.1 Picea engelmannii | reverse complement strand
CTGAGCAATTGATAGTTCCTCCATCTGCAATCATTACTTGAAACTATGGCACTAGATATACAAAGCAATTGAGAGCTTTGGCTAATTTATAGTGAATGAAATTATGAGTACTGCCAGAATCAATTAGGACTATTACCTTTTTCGTTTTGATGTATTCTTCGATCTTGAGGGTTTGAGGAGTGTTAATTCCAGCCAATGCATTACACGATATCGTGGGAGTCAATTCTTCAGAGGAAATTGCTTCTACGTTTTCATCTTGAGATGGTTCTTGTTTTTGTTCTTGTTCTTGTTCCTCTTCACAATCTATGTAGAATAATTTCTTCTCACCACACTTATGTCCCTTACTGTACTTGCTGTCACAATTAAAGCATAAACCTTTGTCTTTTCTTTCCTCCAATTGTTGAGGTGTCAACCTTGTAGGTTGAGGTGTTTTAGAAGAAGGAGCATTATTCTCTCTATAGATGTTAGGATTGGTCCTTCTAGTAGCCATAGCCATATTTTTACTTTCAATATTTATTTTCACCTTAAATGCATTCTCCAATGATTTGGGTTCCCAAAGGTGAACCTCATGTTGAATTTTATCCTTTAAAGTTCCTATGAATACATCAATCAAGTGTTCATCTAGAATATTTGTTACCTTTATATTCAATCTTTGGAAGTTCTCAATGTGCTCAGTCACTGAACCCTTTTGCTTGAGATGTATCAATTGGCTAAAGAAGGTATTGTTCCTTGTATCCTCATAGTGTGTTATCATTTCTTCCGTGAAAATTGTCCAAGTGACAAGTGATTTGCGAGAACAAAGTCATCGATACCATACAAATTGATTGGGTTCTAAATATAAAGAAGCAATTCTTACCTTTTGTGTATGTGGCACATTATGTAGATCAAAGAATTGCTCCATCTGAAGCATCCATGTGATTGGGTCCTTGCCATCAAACTTCCTCATATCGATCTTAGGAACATAGTTGGTCTTCAACCCAAAGTTGGATTTTTCCATTCTTGATTCACCTTCCTTGTGTCCTCATCATGAATTTCATGGGATACATTTTGACTTTCAGGTGTCCTCTCTATTAGGAAATTTTTCAATCCTTCCATGATCTCCCATTTTAAAGCGTCCATCGTAGTATTTATTGCCTCAAACTTAGCTTCTGTTAAATCCATCATCTCTTGTAGTTCATCTTTTGTTCTGTCTTCTTTTGTAAATCATTTATGTCCCTACGCATTTCTTCACCTTCATCAAAAGTCCAAGTAGGATTTTCTGGTGGCTTATTTGGTGTAGAAGTTCCCTTTATTGGTGGCATGTCGGCCAAGTATCACTTTAAACCTTGATTTTAAGGTGGTTCTGCTAGACAATCTTCCTTTTATTGTATCTCCAAAATTTTGTCCCTTCTGAGTATGAACTTTTATTTTTTATAGGTCTCTGATATTTCTTCTCTTCAATGCCACAGGTTTGATAAAAATTGGATGTGCCAAGTGGAATTTATAGTAACTTCCCCACAACTTGCTGATTTTTGGCCTTTCCAGGAGATCTCACTTGTATAGTGTGTCTCGCACAAAATAATTGATATAAAATTCTGAAACTCGTACCAGAACTAACACGGTTTGTCCACTATCCAATGCAACTGGTCTTACTCAATTTGGATACTCTAGGAATAATTTATGATTGTTTTACCCGGAACACCAGCTTGAGACTAGTCAATAGAACTAGTCAGATACCCTATCTTCCACAGGGTGTATATACAATTTTTTTATGACCCAGAAGCTGCAATTGCTACCACAAATACCTTACTAGTTTTTTAGAATAGCCTCTGGAGTTCAGGATCTGAAACGTTACAGAAAAAAATTTATAGCGAAAATTCTGCAATGACTCAATTCAAGATTATTCCAGAACCTTATGTTACAAAGGTTGTATCTTCGAATGTATAAGGCCTCGGGCGCTAAATTTTTAACCCAACGTACCTTGATCCATCTACTAAATATCCTCCAAGACGTTCCTTCTGAATCGTTGTAGAAAACAAGTTATAGAGAAAATGTCATGGTGTCTCAGATGTAGCAGGGAAACCCCAAGACTTGAGCTATGATACCATATGTTAAGAACCAAATATCAATATAGCATAGAAAAACCTCAGAATAAGTACTCAACACCTTGAAAAGAGAGAGAATTTCAGATAATAAGCCTCTTCGAGGGGGCAACCTCCTTTTACCCCACATAAATGTTCAAGTACAAGATGATTCCAAATGAAAATGTCTCGATGGTATATATATAGGAGACTAGGAGGTATAATTACAACTAATGGAATAAAGCCGACATAAATAAAATAACATTACTAATGTAATATGCCCCAATTAAGGGGTAATGAGACAATATTAGGGCTAACACGACGTGCACCCAACGAAGGGGCACACATCCAGTTAAGAGGTCGGCTTCAACATGTGAAGGGTTGTGACATCCAAGTTAAACAGACGTGCCCATTAAGGGAGAGCACGCCTATTTAACCAAGGGAGTGTCCCTTTGGAAAGACAAGACAAGTTCGATAAAACAAGTTTGGAAAAGAAAGCTCAAACAATCTTGGCTAAGTCATTCGATCAGGGTGTGTTGGCTAGGTCAAGTGGCAAGGCAGTCTGAGGCAAGGAAAATTTTGGCTAAGGCAAGGGGAAAGTCAAGTTTATGTGTGAAGGGAGAAATCATGAAAAAGAAAAGTATGATATGTGCGAAGGGTGAAGGTGAGCTAGGAGAAAAATCGCGGGTAGCAAGGAAGGGAACACAAGATTGAGACGAGTTTCGTTCACAGATTCTTGTAGAACAGAACAAAATCTCATCTTGTGTAAAATTCATGTGTGGCACAAGCATTTGGTTTGGCACACCTTGTTGGTTTGTTCATTATAAAGATTTCAGGTGTTAGGTCAGTTGGGCTACCCACAACCATATTTTGTTTGTACTGTGTATGGTTGTTTTCTTTACTGTCGAATGATGCTAAGTATATAAGAAACACACATAACATAAGTAATAAACGAAGATAAGACATAGGCGTAGTTCGAATCAAGTAAGTTATTGTAGCTTTGTTGATAAACGAAGGATTGTGGTGTCGCACAGTGACTAGGAGCATTGGGTTATTATGTTGCTCGACCAAGCTCGTCAGGCCCGTGACAACAGAGCTTCTCCATCTCTTCAATATAAAATGAGAGGATCTCCAAATAAAATTCATGAGTCAACTCAAAACTCAATTTCCAATGCCATAAATGTGAAGAAACCCTTGTTGAAATTTGTTAAGAAGGTCACCCAAAACAAGAGGAAGCACAGTGGTGGTTCAGAGTAATGGTTATGCAACCTTTGTAATCAAGTATTTAAGGGCAGTTACACTAGATTTCACCATCATATATTGGTTATTCTGGGTGATGGAGTAAAAATATGCACTTGTCCATTGGAAAAAATAATTAAAATGACTAAACTTCACATGGCTACAACAGGTGGTACTATTATTGCAAAGGCAAAGGAGGACAACTCTTCCATTTTTAAAAGACCGAGATTTCTTCGCTCAATGGAGTTCTCTCATGGAGCAATGGATGATCATGATCAAGTTTATTCAATAGGGGGTTCTAGTAACACTATTTCAAGTAAAAAAATTGTTGTCATAGAGATGTTCAATACACAACGCAAGGAGAAGGCAGATGATGTAGCGGTTGAATTTTCTTTGCTAATGGAATATCATTTAATTCCACCCATTCTCCTCTCTACAAAGATATGATTAGGAAAGTACTTGTTGTTGGCCCATCATTTCAACCCCCTAGTTACAATAAAATGAGCACAAACTTGTTAAATAGAGGGGTCTCAAAGATGAAAGAGTTGATGGAAGGCCTTAAAAAATCATGGGTTGTTTATGGGTGTTCAATCGTCATGGAAGGTCTGACAAATATTCAACAAAGGCCTTTGTTGAACACCATTTTCACCTCTCCAAAAGGGCCATATTTCTTAACAGCAATTGATTGTTCTGGAAAGATGAAGGATGCATTTTTCCAGTTTGAGGTATTGAAGGGTGCAATCAAAGACATTGGTCCTCCAAATGTAGTTCAGGTTATCACAAATGTTGCATCATTTTGTAGGTACATAGGGTTAATGATTCAAAGTAGGTATAAGTGTATATTTTGGACTCCTCGTTGTGTGTGTGCTTTGAATAATGCACTCAAAGACATTGGAAAAACTATTGGATCACCCACATTATTTTGGATGCAAGAGAGGCACAAATGTTTATTTGCAATCACCGTGCCTATCTAGCTATATACAGAATTTATGCAAAAAAAAATATTTTGAAATTAGCAGATACAAGGTATGCCACATATTTTGTTTTTCTCAACCATATGCTAGAGGTGCAGCGGGCCTTAAAGGCCACTGTTATTAGTTCTGAGTGGTCTACATGTGGGGAATCAAACACAGATTAGGGAAAGAAGGTAAGACAGATGTTGTTGAATGATGATTGGTTGATTGATGTGAAATACATTGTCTCTTTCACCTTTCCAATAGTGGAGATAATCGTGTATGCAAATTCAGATTCCTCTAACCTTGGGGAAATATTGAGTCAAATGATAACATGATCAGAAAGATCAATTCCATCATGCATTAGAGGGACCCCACTTTAGAGTATTTTAATGAAATCCAAAATTTGATAGAAAAGAGATGGAACAAGTTGAATACACCTCTTCATATGGCCGCTTATGCACTTAATCCAAAGTGGTATGTGGAAAGAGATGATCCGGAGGTGAAATGGGGGTTTATTTAGGCCATACAAAAGATGTATACACATTAAAAAACAACCATAATTCAAGAACAATTTCTTGACTTTGCAATGTTCAATGACAACAGTTTCTCTATTGCTACAAAGGAAGATTTGTTGGGTATAGCATAGAGAATTCCACCATCCATTGGGACTTATCTATGACATACCCAACAAATCTTCATTTAAAACAATAGAGAAACAGTTGTCATTAAACATTGCAAAGTCAAGAAATTGTTCTAGAATTATGGTTGCATGTTCATGTGTATGCATATTTTGTATGGCCTCAATAAACCCTTGTTTCACCTCAGAATCATCAATCAGTGCAACTCTACCCTCCCTCTCCACATGCCACTTTGGATTAAGTGCATAAGCGGCCATATGAAGAGGTGTGTTCAACTTGTTCCATCTCTTTTCTATCAACTTTTGGAGTTCATTAAAAAAATCCAAAATGGTGTCCCTCTAACACATGATGGACTTGATCTTTCTGATCATGTTATCAATTGATTGATATATTTCCCCAAGGTTAGGGGAATCTAAATCTACATACTTGATTAGCTCCACTATTGGAGAGGTGAAAAAGACAATGTATTTCACATCAATCCACCAATCAGCATTCAACAACATATGTCTTACCTTCTTTCTCTGATCTTTTTTTTATTTCCCCCACGTAGACCACTCAGAACTAATAACAATGGCTTGTAAGACCTACTGCACCTCTAGCATATGGTTGAGAAGAATAAAATAGGTGGCATACATTGTATCTGTTGGTTTCAAGAACTGTTTTTTGGCATAAATCATGTATATATCTAGAGAGGCATGGTGGTTGCAAATGAACATTTGTGTTTCTCTTACATCCAAAATAATGTGGGTGATCCAAGAAATTTTTCTAATGTCTTTGAGTGCATTATTCAAAGCATGCACACAATAAGGAGTCCAAACTAAATGCCCATACCTACTTTGAATCATTAACCTCACAGACCTACAAACCAATGCATCATCTATGATAACCTGAACTACATTTGTAGGACCAATCTCTTCGATTTAATCCTTTAATACCTCAAATTGAAAAATTGCATCCTTCATCTTTCCAGAACAATAAATTGACCTTAAAAAATAGGACCCTTTTGGAGAGGCGACAATGATGTTCAACAAGGCCTTTGTTGAATATTTGTCCAAAAATCCATGACGATTGAACACCCATAAACAACCCATGATTTTTTAAGGCCTTCCATCAACCCTTGCATCTTTGAGACCCCTCTATCTAACAAGGTTGTCATCATTTTATCATAACGAGGGGGTTGAAATGATGGGCCAACAGCAAGTACTTTTCTCATCATATCTTTGTAGAGAGGAGAACAGGTGGCATTAAATGATATTACATTAGCAAAGAAAAATTCAGCCACTACATCGTCTTCCTCCTCCTTGCATTGTGTTTTGAACATCTCTATGACAACTTTGTTACTTGAAATAGTATTACTAGAACCTCATATTGAATCAACTTGATCATGGTCATCAGTTGCTCCATGAAAGGACTCCATTGAGCCAAGAACTCTTGGTTTTTTAAAAATGCAAGAGTTGCCCTCCTCTAACCCTGCAATAATATTACACCCATGTGAAGTTTAGTCATTCCAATTATTTTTCCCAATGGACAGGTGCATATTTTTACTCCTATCGCCCGGAATATCCAATAGATGACGGTAAACTCTAGTGTAGTTTCCCTTAAATACATTATCATTGCTCTGAACCATCACTATGTTTCCTCTTGTTTTGAGAGATCTTCTTGACAAATTGCAACAAGGGTTTCTTCACATTTATGGCATTGGAAACTAAGTTTTCAATTGACTCATGCATTGTATTTGGAGGTCCTCTCATTTTAGATTGAGGAGATGGAGAAGAGTTGTACCCCTGGATTTTTTTGTAAATTTCATCAAATTACAAAATGACAAATTGAAATGTTCAAATTAAAAAATTTAAAAGAAACTTCAAAGTTCGCATAAATAATTAATTAACAAGTTAATAATAAATATTTAATCAGTTTAACTTTAAACTTTACATTACTTATTAAATATTTAAAATTTAATAAGCAATATAAACACTCAGAGTGAACATTGTTGTAAGCATGTAACTGTAAATTACTAAATTTATAATACAATTAATAGTTAATTAATAATTATTAGTAAGTTAAAACTTAACAAAACTAATAGTAATTAGTAATAAAATTAGAACTTAAAAAATTAAACTTAATTCAAAAATTTTAAATACATGTAACCTACCTTTGAGATGGCTATTAGATTGTGAGTCGATGGCCAACTTTGAGCTAATTGTTGGACGATGCAGGTGAAGTGCCTCAGCCGGAGTGAAGTCTGTATGAACCGGCCACGAAAATCATTGCAGGAATTGGTTGTGCGCTTCGACGAAATAGAGGGTGAACAAAACTGAGATCAATCGGACGGTGAGTGAGGGTGAACCAAATAGAGATCAATCGGATTGAGGAACCTTGTTCGCAGCGAAGGGAGATGAACCCAATTGTGAGTGAGGGCAGCGATGAAAATAAATCAAGAGCGAGGGAGAAGGAACATCAATGGAGGGTAATAATGAAGATGGGTAGGGTAAGTTTTTCCTTTAGGCGCTGGCGAGTTAGGTGGCCGCTTAGATTTAGGATTTTTTGCATTTTTTTTAAGTCTTAATACGTGGGTCCATCCCCGATTTTTTCAAGGGATGGTGGAACCATATCTTAACAGTCCACCAAGGGAAAGAAAGAAAGAAAGTATTTTTAACATCCACGAGGCTAAAAATAGTCTATGGGACAGATTGTTTTTCCATCTGGCTTTTGTATTCGGCCATTTTCCTGTTAATTTTTACAATAACCGCTCCCAGCTTCTCGACAAACTCTTCGTTGAATAGATTATCCCAAGAACTAGCTGCCAGAATACCTGCATAATTTTCCCTGCTGTCTTTTAAGGCCTCACATTCCAAAATGAAATGTTTTTCTGTTTCCACTTTTCCGGAAGAGCACAAAATACATAATCTTTCCTCCCACCTTTCTTGTGGCATTTTCCAGTGCCCTGTTTCACAACCGAGTTGATGAGAATTAGTCCTTAATTGAGCAATAAGAATTTTAGATCTCCAAGAAATATTGGCCCCTATGTACGCCTTTTGTTGATGGTTATGAGTGGGGTTAAACTCTTCAATGTAGTACTTCTTCTTTCTCCCTAGCTCTTTCTCCCGAGTATGTTTGTGAAACTTATCCATAACAAAAGTTTTTATCTCCTTACTATTTGTAGGACACATGCTCAAGCAAATGCCCCATTTACTAAACCATTTGTTATTTTGCCGCATCCAAGTCTTCTTTCTTTTGCACAATATGTCACTAAACACAACCTTAGGCCATCTACCCTCTTCTATTTGCTCAATTTTTTTCAAATACCTTATGACTCACACCATACCAATTGCTTCAATAGGAGCAACCCCTGTTTCACTTAACCGGATAGCATAAGGAACTACACTTTTAATTTTGAATTTGTTTGTAATCAAACTCTTATGAATTTTCTCAATTTGTTTCCACTATATCTCGGTTGTGCTGCTGGCCCACAATTCACAACCGTAGAGAATCACTGGAATCACTAGAAGCCCAAAAAGAGTTAGAGTGGTTTTCCAGTCCCACAGTTCTGCCTCTCTACACCTGTTTTGAAAAGCATAAAATGTTTTCCAACCCCCTAAAGTTCGTTTCTTTCTACAACCATCCCAACTTGGGATGAATTTGGGACGACTTAGACATCCCCACGTCCCCAATGGAGTCCCTGAGCATTTAGGAATGTTTTCTAGCCATTTTTAAGTCCCTGGTAAGTGGGGATGCAAGGTACGAGGGTTTTTTTGGGGGGGACAAGTCCCCGTACAACATAGAAATAAACTCTTTTACTTCATGCCTTAGTGGAATTCAAAGGGCATAAAGAAAATTAAAGCAAGAATTAAACATGTAATAAACCAAAAAAATAATAGGTAAAAAAAAATAGACAATATGTTGCATAATCTAACTACATAAAGAGAACAATGAGAAAGAATATGTAAATAACAAAAATAATTCATGTTCAATGAAATGCTAGTGAAAGTGAAGGTAATCTCACCTTCACCAATTTCAAATAAAAAAATTCTGAAAGTATTGTTCCAAAGTGCCAGAAATAATTCAAACTTAAAGGATCGAAAAAGATTAAATATGGTGAAAAAGACTATAGAGGTGCCAACGTTGGGATCAATAAAATTGAGAGTATTTTGAATCAAATTTGCCTCTTCGTGAAAAAAAAAAATGATGACGTCTTCAAAATATTTGGAAGGAGAGGTTTATGATTGGATCTTATGGTGGTCCGGAAAATGTAACAATCATTTGTTCCATTCACAGACTTTCATTGGTGAATTATCAAAACAAAGCATGATGAAGAACAAGATGTTTACACCAAGTTTGTTCATTTAAAGTAAGTAGGGAACATAAATGACTATACACATGAATGGGAAGATCTTGCAACGAGACTCCCTAAACTCTCAAATGAACTACTAAAAATGTACATCGTCGAGTTGAAGCTTTACATCTATAGAAAATTAAAACTATGGAGATCTAAAACTATTATCAAGGTCAAACAAGCAGCAAAAATAATTGAACAGAAAAATAAGATCCACAAGACATCATTCATGGTTCCAAAGATGTCAAATAAGTATTCAATGAAAAATTGAGTAAATATTCTACAGAGAAATCAGACAAGTGTATACCACCCCATCAACGGGAGGATGAAATAAGAAATGGATAAACAAATGTAGATATTGTGGTGACAAGTGGCAGAGAGATGTAAATGTAACAATCTAAAATTGTATAAGTGTGGCACTAAGAGAGAATCAAAGGCCTTCATCAACGACTCCAATAAAGAACACAAAGAAGAAAACAATAACACAAATACACGGTCCAAAGAAGCAATGCCCAAGATATCCCTCATTGCAATAACAAGCAACACACAACCACAAACACTGAAATTAAGGGGTATGTGAAAAAGAATAATTCCACCACACTTATAGACTCGAGGAGCACCCATAACTTTATAGACATAAATGTTGCTAAAAGATTAAATTTATTCGTATACCTAGTTGTGGATATAAAAGTGGCACATGGTAAAAATATTGATGGTATTAGGAAATGCCACAAGGTCAAACTACAAGTACAAGATCCCAACTTAGAATTTGGGTTCTACATAATGTTGTTAGGAGTATACATTGTCTTGTGAATTCTATGGTTACAAATGTTGGGTACCTATTCTGCAAACCATCAAAATCAATTCAAGTAGCAAAGGGAAGAATACAAGTTGCACGGGTCCCAACCACCTTATAACCAAATTATATCATAATAGAAAATGGAGAAACTAATTCATAAAGGAGCGCTAACATATTTGGCATAGAGTCATCAGATGGAGATACTAGCTTTAGAATTAATTCGCTGCAAATACCCAAATATTGAAGAACTCATCCCAAAACATAAGAAGTTATTCCAAATCATACCCATGAAGATGGCACCAAAAAGAATAATTGAACACGTCAAATCAAAGTCAAACTAGATTCGACACCAATCAACATTAAGCCATGTAGATATCCACATCACCATAAGGTTGAAATAGAAAGATTAATTTAGGATCTATTGGGATGCGAAGTCCTCACAAAAGGAAAAATTTTGTATCAATGTTTGTGGTTCTAGTCTGAAAGAAAGATGAATATTTTAGGCTATGTATAGATTATCGAACGTTAAATAAGATAATAACAAAGAACAAGTTCCTCATTCCATTCATAGATGAAATGTTGGACACACTCCACGGAGCAAAAAACTTTTCAAAATTAGAATTAAGATCAAGGTACTATCAAATCCAAGGAAGAATAGAAGATGTTGCAAAAATTGCCTATCGAATTCATAAGAACACTTTGAATTCAAAGTAATGCCATTTGGGTACTAATTCCCCTGCCACCTTACAAGCAATAATAAACGAATTTGTCCAACCTTATTAAAGGAAGTTTATACGAATTTTTAGATAACATTCTTATATACGAGTACTATCTCTTTCAAAGGAAAATCAATTTTATGCAAAAATGTCAAAGTGCATGTTTGGTAACGAAGAAGTAGAATACCTAAGACACATTATATCAAAGGAAGGGGTCAAAATAGATCAAAACAAAATCAAGACAATCACATAATGGGACGAGCCCAATAACACATCCAAATTGTAGGGATTTTTAGGCTTAAAAGAGTAATATAGACGATTCATCAAAAACTACACTCATTTGACAGCACCATTGTCGAACCTATTAAAAAATATCATTTCAACAGAATATTGAAACATAAGAGTGTTTCGAATCTTTGAAGAAAATTATGTCATTGACAATGATGTTAGCAACCCATTTTTTAATAGAATTTGAAGCTCCAAGGTTTAGAGTAGGGATAGTGTTAATGCAAGAAGACCACTTAATAGCATTTGAGAGTCGAAAACTTAACAAAAGAGAATTTAAACTCTACATATGATAAGGAGATGCTCACCATCAAACATACATTAGCAAAGTGGTGTCAATATGTTCTAGGAAGTAAGTTCTTGATATGTACCAATCACAATAGACTTCAATAAATACTACAACAAAAAACAATGTCCACTGAACAACAAAAGTGGATAGAGAAAATTGTCACTTTCTATATGGAGATATTACATAAAAAGGGGAAGGAGAACCCAGTTGTTGATGCACTTTCAAGAAAGGAAGGAGAGGTAGTAGCATCCAGAATATTGGTTTTGTTCCCTGATTGGTTAGAAGAAATCTAAGTCGAATGCACCAAAGACCCTAAATCCTACTCCATAATCAATAACCTGGTCCAAGACCCTGAATTTGAATGGAAAAATGGCATCCTTTGGTACAAGGAAATAATTTATCTAACTCCATCATCAAAATCTAAAACAAAAGTCCTAAAAGAATCCCATGACTCACCAGCAACGAGACATATAGGTTTTTTCAAAACTTACTATATTGTGCAACAATTATTTTATTGAAAATGGATGAATAAAGACATTTAGAAATATGCGGCAGAATGTGACAAATGCCATAGAAATAAGAGTGAAAATGTTATGTCAACAAGGTTACTCCACCTCCTACACATTCCAAACCAAAAATGGGATGAAATCTCTATGGATTCCATGTCGGATGGGAAGGACAAAATATTTGCAGTAGTTGAGAGGGTAACTATCTATGCACATTTGAAGTGTGTAAAAAAACAACAGAGTCAACAAAGCAAATTACTGAAGTGTTTTGCAAAAATATTTATAAATTGCATAGGTTTCTAAATTTCATTGTCAATGATAGGAACACAAATTTCTAAAAGGAGTTCCACATACAAATTGGAATATCTCTCAATATGAGGTCCACTTACCATCCTCATATAGATGGTCAAACAGAAGTTGTAAACAAATGCCTTGAAACATATCTCCATTGTTTCATGACCAATAAGCAAAACAAATGGTTCCAATGGTGACATCTAATTGAATGGTGGTATAACTCTACTTACTACACATTAGAAAAAATAACTTATTTTCATGCCTGATGCAATTATGAATCCCCAAAGTGGAAGGAATTTACATGGACTAACACTAAAGTTTTGGCAATAAGAAATAAACTAACTAAAAATCAGAAGGTCATTCAAATACTCGAGAGAACTTAGCAACCACTAGTAACCATATGTAGAAACAAGTAGATCAACATAGATGATAAAGAGAATTTGAAAAATGAGATTGTGTGTTCGTAAAAGACTTCAACGATACAAACAACTATCCCTTAAGTAGCAATAACAGTATAAATTGGCTCCCAAATTTTACGGCCCATAAAAAATTAACAAAAAGACTAGCCAAGTGGTATATGTTGATGTTTTGGTAGTTGCGGGAGGAACTTTCCCTCCTAGATGACCTTTCTTAGATGAGAAGAAGATTATGGAAGCAAGAGAACCATTGAATAGATGTGGAAATACCCCAGAAGACAAGTCGACCCAGAGGAATAAAGAACAATGAATAGACACCTTCCCAGAAGAGAAGTCGCCCCAATTAGGAGGACAAGAAGACTATAAATAGGAGGCGCCTTGGTTCATTTGTCACACACACTCACACTCTCCCATCTACACAGAAAAAAAACAGTCTAAGGAAGGTGACGCATTAGCTGCATAGCTGCAGTGGCAGAGATTCTTCTTGTTCAATCTTTTTGGTATTTCTCTCTTGTGTGCTACCCTTGGTAAATGTGCGCTACCTTGGTATTATGTTGTTGTTGTAGTTGGGATGTTAATTATGGTTGTACCTCGACCTAGCCTTTGTGCTAGGGTTTATCTATTGGTTCATGATTGGACTTGCTTTGTGAACGAAATCTATCTAAGAAAGGTTGTTGGGTTTTTTCCCCAATTTGGGGTTTTCCAGGATAAATACTTGTGTTCTTTTGTCTCTTGTTTATGTTGTTATTGCTTAGTATGTAATATATAAGTTAATGTTAAAGTAAAAGAACATTGGTAACTCTATTGCTCTATAAATAAAGAAAATCTAACATGGGTTCAGAGTTGGTTACCTTCAAGACAATTTAACAGCTGGGAGGAAGATCTTGAAAATTGTAGCTGCAACATTTTCTTTGTCAAGCTCAGTAAGCACTAGTTCCAAGACGTTGGGACTAAAACCACCACATAGCGGTTTTCCCTACCCTAGGACAGCCCCTGCAACACTCTGGTTGCAGTTCCGTGAAAGATTATAAATTTGAAATTTCTCAGATCTAGGGTTTCTATCGGCGAAAAATGTCAACCAGTATGAGAGTTGAAGATAGATTGGATGGAATCGATAACTTCAATTCCTGGAAGCATAGGGTACTCCTCATTCTAGAAGAGAATGAACTATTGGATCGTGTTAAGAAGGTGCTTCCAGAACCCGAAAAATAAGAAGCCAACACAAAGTTCAAAAGGAATGAAGCCAAGGCCAAGAGGATCATGATAGACTCTATCAAGGATCATCTGATACCAAATGTATCAGAGCTAAAAACATCGAAGGAAATGTTTGATTCCCTATCCATACTCTATGAAAGCAAGAATACTAGTCGAAAGCTTACACTAAGGCATCAACTCGGAAACGTAACAATGAACAAGTTAGAAACAGTCTCCAACTATTTCAAGAGGATCTCACAGATCAAAGACTAGTTAGCAGCAATTGGAGACTCCATCACTGACATTGAACTTGTTACAATCACACTCAATGGATTCCCTTCCTCTTGGAACACATTTGTCCAAGGAATTTGCGTAAGAAGAAAATTGACCAAATTTGACAAGTTATGGTCAGATTGCACCCAAGAGGAATCCAGATTGATATTTAAGTCACAGAAGACAAATGATGATGAAACTCAAGCCCTTGCTGCTCGAGTTAAGGAAAGGGGAAAAGGCAGTCTGAAGAAGTCTAAGAGACCATGTTACAAGAAGGATGTGTCAAGGATCTAATGCTACAGCGGTAATAAGATGGGACATTATGCCGCACAATGCCCACATAAACATGAAACGGGAAAGAAGCACCATTCACATGTAGCAAATGCTAAAGAACACAAGTCAAATGATGAAGAAATTATATTTGTTTCAGCACTCACAGGGACTATCACTCAAGGAAGTGATACTTGGCTTATAGACAGTGATGCCTCCAAGCACATGATAGGATTCAGAAACTCTCTTTCAAATCTAACAGAAAAGGAGTTATCCCTTCAAGTGGAGCTTGGAGACGAGTCCAAGCATGTAGTCAAAAGAGTTGGAGAAACCTCCTTGCAACTTGATTCAAGTAAACCTATTTCTGCTTTAGAAGATAAAGGCTTTATGGTAGTTTTTGTGGATGGCCAAGTACTTATATGGGCCAAGAATTCAAACATTGATAAAGCTATCATGATTGGTGTTTGATAGGGAGGACTATATAAACTAAAGGGACACCAAGTACAAGCTCTTGAACACAATAGCGTGAACTCAAGTGAGCTATGGCACAGAAGACTTGCTCACATAAATTATAGAGCACTACCAGTATTGAGCAAGGTGGTCACAGGTCTACCAGACATCGAGGTAGAACGTGATGGAGTATGCAAAGGTTGCACGCTTGGTAAGAATACCAAGGGAAGCTTTACTAGCAGTGACAGTAGATCCAAAGGGATCTTGGACATCAAACACTCCAATGTATCTCAACAGATGATGGTGTCATCGTTAGGCAACTTTGTATACTATGTCTTATTCATAGATGACTATTCACGGAAGACATGGATCTACTTCTTGAAAGAAAAAGGCGAAGTCCTCAATAAGTTTCAAGAATTCAAGGCTTTAATTGAGAATCTCTTTGAAAAGAAGATTAAGGTCCGGAATCCGACAATGGAGGTGAATACACCTCAAATGAATTCAAAGACTTTTGCAAAGAAGCAGGAATTAATAGGGGGTTGAAAACTCCCTACAACCCTCGACAGAATGGGGTTGCAAAGAGAAAGAACAGATCAATTGTTGAAGCAACTAAAGCAATGATCCATGACAAAAGTCTACCCATGCACCTATGGGCAGAAGCATCCAGTACAGTCGTGTATGTCTAGAATAGGATTCCTCACAAGATATTGGGGAACAAGACACCTGAAGAGGTGTTCACTAGAAAGAAACCAGAGGTCATCCACTTGAGAATATTTGGTTGTCCAGTGTACATTCATGTTCCCAAGGAAAAGAGAACGAAGTTGGAACCTTCAGGAAGGAAGGGCATCTTCGTTGGATATAGTGAGACTTTGAAGGCCTATAGAATATACATCATCAGGCAGAGACAGATTGAGATTAGTCGGAATGTGACTTTTGATGAAGATGAAGCCTTCAGAAGATCAAGGGAGTCTCACAAGGCTAGGGACCGAGAAGAGCAAGAGGCTCCAAGGGATGCAGTCATGGAAGACTCTACACGAGAGGAAGACATTTCAAAAGTTCAGAATGAGATGGTAGAGTCAGAGAGACCTATAGACCCAACTAGAGAAGCTGCAGTCACCAAGAAGAGACCAGCATGGCTCCGGAACACCTTGCAAGAAGTTGAAGGGCATGCAACTCCCAAAAACTCTTTTAGAGAGAGCAAGAGACCATATAATTTTTCCAACTATGTGGCACTAATTAGTAGCATCATTGATTCAGAGCCTTCCACCTTTGAAGAAGTTGTTGAAAAGCAGGAATGGAAGGATGCCATGATGGAGGAGTATCAGTCCATCATGAAGAATGATGTATGCAAGGTGGTTCCGAGACCATAAGGGAAGTCAGTGGTGACTTCCAAGTGGATCTACAAGATGAAGCATGTTGCAGACAACAACATAGATAAGTACAAAGCGAGATTTGTGGCTAGAGGATTCTCCTATAGAGAGGGAGCAGACTATGATGAGACGTTTGCTCCATTAGCAAAGTACACTTCCATTAGATCGATTATTTCCATTGTTTCCGCGATAGGATGGAAATTACACCAGATGGATGTCAAAACTGCTTTCTTAAATGACATAATTGAGGAAGAAATGTACATAGAGCATCGACAAGGTTTTTGTGATTCATGGGAAGGAGTCTCATGTGTGAAAATTGAAGAAGGCTTTGTATGGACTGACGCAAGCACCCATGGCATGGTATGCCAAGATAGATGGCTATCTGATGAGCTTCAGATTTAACAAGAGTGATGTGGATCCAAACCTTTACTACAAGGTTGAAAATGGTTGTCCGTTGATCACGGTTCTATATGTGGATGACATGTTTCTGACAGGAGATGAGAAGCTCATAGTTGGGTGCAAGAGGGAGCTCGCTTCAGAGTTCGAGATGAAGGATCTAGGTTCGGTGCATTACTTCTTGGAATTAGAGGTGTGGCAAAGACAAAATGAGATTTCCCTAAGCCAAGGAAAATATATTGTTGAAATCCTGCAGAGATTCGAGATGATGGATTGCAAGTCCATGGCCACACCCATGACGATAAATCCAAAGTTTCTGAGTGATTCATCTTCAGATTAGGTGGATCCCACAATGCATAGACAATTGATTTGATCCTTGATGTACCTGGTTAACACCAAGCTGGACATATGTTTTGCAGTGAACACCTTGAGTCAGTACATGGTTGAACCTAGACATGTACATTGGATGGCAAGGAAACATATGTTGAGGTTCCTACATGGTATGATTGGATATGGATTGAGATATGTCTCAGGTGGAGATGTGAAGCTGCAGGGATATACAGACTCTGATTGGGCAGGGAGTGTAGTGGATCGGAAGAGTACTTCTGGATGTTGCTTCAATCTAGAATTAGGTATGATCTCATGGTTAAGCAGGAAGCAGACATCAGTGGCACTCATTACAACAGAGGAAGAGTATATCGCAGCTAGTGTTGCAAGCCGTGAAGCAGTGTGGGTTTGGAAGTTGCTTGCAGGGATATTTGATCTAGAGTTGGAGCCAACTTTGATACATTGTGACAATCAAAGTTGGGTGAAGCTTATGGAGAATCTTGTCTTTCATGACAAGTCAAAGAACATAGAGATCAAATATCACTACATCTTAGACATGGCGCAGAGAGGAGCTATAGAGCTCCAGTACATATCCATGGATGAGCAAACAGCGGACATTCTCACCAAGCCTCTGTCTAGAGAGAAGTATGAGTACTTCAGAGACAAGCTTGGCATGATGCAAAATGTCCACCCTCGTTGAGAGGGAGGTGTGTTGTTTCTTCTCCTGCTAGCTAACCCCTCTGGCCAAAGGTTACGTAAATCAATCATGTGAGGTGACTGAGGGGGTAATGCACTACCAAACCCAATGAGAAAAGAAACATCCCACGCATAGTCGTGAGGACTATGGGAGTAGCTTCATGCTACTAGATGAGACTATAACTATGGTTGATGACATGGTAGTAGTAGTGTGCTACTAGTTGATTGTTGTATAGTTATAGAGACTTAACTATGACTATGGTTGATGGCATGGTAGTTGATCGCTACATAGTCATAGGGATTGCAGATTATGATTATGGTTGATGGCATGGTAGTAGTTGTGTGGTACTAGTTGATTGTTGCATAATCATGATGATTGTTGCATTGCATGGTGGTAGCTTGTGTAGCTATCAGTTGATTGCAGGATAGAGACTTTGTCTCTAAACAGTAATTGTGTGCTACTAAGAGTGGTTGTGTACCACTAGACAGTAGTTGTATACTACTATGGATCGGCACAGTCGTGTTCTACCGGATGGCATTTTAGTAGTTGTGTCCTACTAATTCATTGCCATGGTGACTACCAAATCACATTGGTGTTGAAATAATGTAACTGCAAAGAGTATTCTTATTATTATTGATATATTATTCATCGGATCAATCCCCATTGTGGATTGATCATGTCGGTTATTGTAATAGGAACAAATCCCCTTTTGTGGATTGGTCAAAAGACAATTGTAATAAGCAGAATAAGAAGTCGGCCCCAGTAATTATTAAAGAGACCCGGAAATATAATAAAGGTGGCTTTACCCACCCAGTTTGAGAAGTCGGCCCTTCCAGTGAAGAGACACTTCACACGTGCCAGACTTGTATAAATAAAGGAAGCTAGCGCCTCACTTAGACACAACTCACTTGCTCAGTTTGAAGGACAAGTTCTGATCTGTTACCGGCAAAGGAGAGAGAGAGTGGCGCATATCTAGGAGAGGACTTTTTGTATTAGCATAAGAGATCTTTTGGCATTGTATTGGTTATCTATATTAAGGAAGTTTTGTTGGGTTTTCTTCCCCTATAGGGTTTCCAAGGATAAATGTTGGGTCTCTTGTGATTGTGTATTTCTCAGTGATATTGGATTATGTTATTGTTATCTAATGAAATGCAAACATCTATAATAATGGCTTAAACATTAACATGGTATCAGAGCCAAGCTGAAGGAAGCATCTTTCGCAAGAGAAAAACGTCACTGTTGTCATACCTGCAAATTAGGGTTTTTCAAAAATGAAGCTTTTCAGCCCTAAAACTATCTAGAAAGTTGTGCCCTCCCCTAAGGATCAATTTAGCATCATCAGTGCACATTTTTAGTGGTTGGATCTCCCAGAAAGTGAAACCCTAGTTTCACAAAGTACCAGAAGTACCAGAAGTACCAAAGTACCAGAAGCACCAGCCCAGAAATCCGCAGATCAAATTTGAAGGAGCAAAAGTTGGATTTTCTCAGATCCAAACACACCAAGCTGCTCGCCTCAGCCAAGCGCATCTCCTGGTAAGTTCAGTTTTTTATTTTGAGCACTTTAATTTTTCGATCATTTTCCTAGCTCCAAGTAAAGATGTCTGCAAGCATTAAACTTGTTGACAAGTTAGAAGGAGTGGAAAACTTTCGTGCCATGAAGTATAGGATTGGCCTCATTCTTGAAGAGAATGACCTAGCAAAATTCGTCAAAAATGAAATACCGAAACCCAACGATGCTACAGAGAAGGCAAAGCATCAAAAGGACACAATAAGGGCCAAAAGAATCATTGCAGATTCAATCAAAGACCACCTGATTCCTTATGTGTCATCCAAGAAGACTCTGAAAGAGATGTTTGATGCCTTGACCAGACTATATGAAGGA
>ML783260.1:171397-184292 GCA_009831015.1 Picea engelmannii | reverse complement strand
CCCTCTCAGGATCTGTAACACCTGGAGAGGACACTTGGCTCATTGATAGTGGTGCATCCAAGCACATGACGGGACAAAGAAATATTCTCTCTTGTATCTTAGAGAAGAAGTTTTCTCATAAAGTTACACTTGGAGATGATTACCAATATCTCATCAAGGGAGTGGGAGAATCAAACCATAAACTGAATTCAGGGAATTCACTAAAAATGAAGGACATACTATATGTACCAGGCTTGAAGAAGAATCTACTCTCCATTTCAGCGTTAGAGAAGAAAGGCTTCAGAGTTGTCTTTATAGATGGAGAAGTTCTTATGTGGGCTAAGGGAGAAACCTTAAATGAAGCAATCATCATTGGTAATGAAGAAAATGGCTTGTATAAATTAAAGGGTCACTTAGAGACTGTTATGACCCATGCCATTGAAAACTCATGTGAGCTTTGGCACAGAAGGTTAGTTCACATCAACTACAAGGCACTACCATACATATGCAAAGCAGTCACAGGTTTACCAGAACTCAAAGGTGACCATAAAGGCGTATGCAATGGATGTGCACAAGGGAAGAATATCAAGAACCCTTTTCCAAAGCGAGACAGCAAGACAGAAGGAGTCATAGAACTCATCCATTCAAATGTGTGTGGTCCAATGCCATCATCCTCCATTAACGGGTATGTATACTGTGTATCATTCATTGATGATTTCTCTCGTAAAACCTGGATATATTTCTTGAAGACTAAAGATGAAGTGTTCAATAAGTTCAAGGAATACAAATCCTTGATAGATAACCTTTCTGAAAAAAAGATCAAGACACCCAGGTCAGATAATGGAGGAGAATATACCTCAAAAGAGTTTGTGAACTTCTGCAAAGATGTTAGAATCAAGAGGGAACTCACTACTCCCTATAATCCCCAACAAAACGGTGTAGCTGAACGGAAGAACAGAACCATACCGGAAGTTGTGAAGACTATGGTTTATGATCAAGATATCCCTATGTGTTTATGGGCAGAAGCAGCAATGGCAGTGGTTTATGTGCATAACCGATTATCCCATAGTGCACTTGGGCTGAAGACACCAGAAGAGATGTTCACTGGAAAGAAGCCAGAGGTAAACCATCTCAAAATATTTGGTTGTCCGGTGTTTATTCATATACCTAAAGAAAAGAGAAACAAGATGGACCCTTCAGGAAAGAAGGGAATATTTGTGGGATACTGTGAGGTCTCCAAGGCCTTCAGAATCTATGTACCAGGTCAACATCACATTGAGATCAGCAGGGATGTGACCTTTGATGAAGATGCAACGCTCAAGAAATCTAAAATATGCCAACTTGAAGAGGTATATGAAGAGGAACCCGTAATTCCCAATACTGCAATGAGGGAGGTTCCCAGAGCTGCAGAACCAGTAAGGGAAGCCATAACTTCCCCTGATGAGGAACTTCTAGAAGACCATGATATAGTAGAAGTGCAAGAACCTCCTCAAATGACGATCCTCCATAAAAGAAAGTCAGCTTGGGCTAGAGAGTTTATTCAAGATGGAGAGAAGTACGGTGTTCCCCAAGGAAAAGACAGATGAAAAGACCAAAGTCATTCTCCATTTATACAGCTTTGATGTGTGATCTCCTAGAAGAGGAGCCTACATGTTTTGAAGAAGCCATTCAGAGGAAAGAATGGGCAGATGCCATGACAGAGGAATACCAATCCATAATGAAGAACGAAGTATTGGAAATAGTTCCCAGACCAAAGAATAAAGATGTGGTATCCTCTAGATGGCTCTTCAAAATAAAACATCCTGTTGATGGAAGTATTGAGAAGTATAAAGCAAGATTTGTCGCTCATGGCTTTTCCCATAAGGAAGGCATTGACTATGAAGAGACATTCACTCCTGTGGCCAAATACACTTCGATCAGGACTATCATAGCTCTTGCAGCTAAGATGAAGTGAAAGCTGCACCAGATGGACGTGAAGACAGCTTTCCTAAACGGTGTCATCGAAGAGGAAGTGTATATAGAGCAACCTCAAGGATTTGAGGTTGAAGACAGGAAGTCTCATGTCTGCAGATTGAAGAAAGCCTTATACGGATTGAAGCAAGCTCCTAAAACTTGGTATGGCCGTATAGAGAGTTTCTTGACGAGCTTAGGCTTTACCAAGAGTAAAGCAGACTCAAATCTCTACTTCAAAATTATGAATAATGAGCCAGTAATCTTACTGCTATATGTGGATGACTTATTCTTAACTGGAGAAGAAAAGCTCATCGTTGAATGTAAAAGGAGACTTGCCTCGGAATTTGAAATGAAAGACCTTGGCCTAATGCATTATTTCTTAGGTCTTGAGGTATGGCAAAGTCCTGAGAGGATCTTCCTTAACCAAGGGAAGTACACGGTCGAAATCTTAAAGAGATTTCGACATGCTGGAATGCAAACCCATGAATACACACATGGAAGCGAAGCTGAAGCTGTCGGTCGATACTTCGTCAGATTTGATTGATGTCACACTTTATAGACAGATTATTGGATCGTTGATGTACTTGACAAACACCAGACCAGACATTTGTTTTGTCGTGAACACCTTGAGTCAGTTTCTGGTAAAACCCAGACATGTTCACCTAGTGGCTACAAAACATGTGATGAGGTACCTTAAAGGTACAATAGATTATGGTCTCAACTATGATGGATATCATAATTTCACATTGAGTGGATATACTGATGCAGATTGGGCAGGAAGTGTTTCTGACAAGAAAAGCACTTTAGGATGTTGTTTCAGTTTGGGATCAGCCATGATCTCGTGGCAGAGTAGGAAGCAATCTAGCATTGCTCTTAGCATAGCGGAAGCAGAATACATTGTCGCATGTTCTACTAGCTGCGAAGCTATATGGCTTCGAAAGTCGTTGACCGACCTATTTGACTTAGAGATGAGAGCAACCTTGATTCTATGTGACAACCAGAGCTACATAAAGATGACAGAGAATCATGTATTCCACGACAGGTCGAAGCACATAGAGATCCGCTATCATTACATCTGCGACATGGTACAGAGAGGAGTCTTGAAGCTCCAGTACATTAGCACAGATGAACAGGTTGCTGATGTATTGACCAAGCCTCTATCTCGTGTAAAGTTTGAGTACTTCCGAGATAAACTTGGCATAGTCCGAAAGGACCTTCCTTGAAAGGGGGCGTAGATGTGATGTTCCTTGCTTCTGACTTAGTTGTCAGACATAAAGCAAGATGTGATGTGTTCCTTGCTTCTGACCTAGCTATCAGACGTAAAGCAAGATGTGATGTGTTCCTTGCTTCTGACCTAGTTATCAGACGTAAAGCAAGATGAGATGTTCCTTGCTTCTGACCCAGTTGTCAGACATAAAGCAAGATGAGATGAGTTCCTTGCTTCTGACCCAGTTGTCAGACGTAAAGCAAGATGAGACGTTCATTGCTTCTGACCGAGTTGTCAGACGTAAAGCAAGATGATATGATGAGACTAGCACTGAGCTTCTCGCTGGATAGCTGTGACGTAAAGCCAGTCTATTATCATGCTTCCAACCTGATGGTTGTGACGTAAAGCAGGACGAGTATCTTGCTTCCAGCTTGAGTGTTGTGACGTAAAGCAAGACGATGAGATGAGACAAGTATTGAGCTTCCAACTTGATAGTTGTGACGTAAAGCCAGTCTTGTATTATGATGAGCCAGCCTTGTGTTGTGATGATGATGATGTATCAATTTTTATACTAATACATATTGATGCAGATGATGATGGCATTCCTTTGAGAATGATGATGTTGTCGATGAAGAAAACTTCCTATGTTAAAGATACGCCAGCCAAGATGATATTAATGATGTTGTCCTCCCACTTGATGTTGTTGATGATGTTGTCCTCTCTCTCTCTCGCATGATGTTGTTGAAGAATACCCTTCTTGTTAAGGGGGAGTGTTGAAATAATGTAACTGCAAAGAGTGTTCTTATTATTATTGATATATTATTCATAGGATCAATCCTCATTGTGGATTGATCATGTCGGTTATTGTAATAGGACCAAATCCCCTTTTGCGGATTGGTCAAAAGACAATTGTAATAGGCAAAATAAGAAGTCGGCCCCAGCAATTATTAAAGAGACCCAGAAATATAATAAAGGTGGGTTTACCCACCCAGTTTGAAAAGTCGGCCCTGCCAGTGAAGAGACACTTCACACGTGCCAAACTTGTATAAATAAAGGAGGCTAGCACCTCACTTAGACACAACTCACTTGCTCAGTTTGACGGACAAGTTATGATCTGTTACCAGCAAAGGAGAGAGAGAGTGGCGCATTTCTAGGAGAGGACTTTCTGTATTAGCATAAGAGATCTTTTGGCATTGTATTGGCTATCTATATTAAGGAAGTTTTGCTGGGTTTTCTTCCCCTAGAGGGTTTCCCAGGATAAATGTCGTGTCTCTTGTGATTGTGTATTTCTCAGTGATCTTGGATCATGCTATTGTTATCTAATGAAATGCAAACATCTATAATAATGGCTTAAACATTAACAATTGGGAGTAGGTGTGTGCTACTAGATTGCAGAGACGTGACAGATGATTCGAACTACCGATGGCATTGTAGTAGTTGTGTGCTACTAGCAGAGTAGTCAGTGGACTACTAGATGAAGACATCGTGAAAGATGCCTCCCTAGTTAAGAGGGAGTGTTGATGTTTTGGTAGCTGGGAGAGATACTTTCCCTCCTAAATGACTTTTCTTAGACGAGAAGGAAATTCTGGAAGCAAGAGAACCATTGAACAGATGTGGAAATACCCCAGAAGAGAAGTCGTCCCAATAGAATAAAGAACAATGAAGAGACACCTTCCCAGAAGAGAAGTCGAGCCAGTTATGAAGACAAGAAAACTATAAATAGGAGGCGCCTTGGCTCATTTGCCACACACTCACACTCTCTCATCTACACAGAAGCAAGTCACAAGTCTGAGGAAGATGAGGCAACAGCTGCAGTGGCAGAGATTCTTCTTGTTCAATCTTTTTGGTATTTCGCTCTTGTGCGTTACTCTTGGTAAAGGTGCGCTACCTTGGTATTGTGTTGTTGCAGCTGGGGTGGTATTTCTGGTTGTACCTTGACCTAGCCTTTGTGCTAGGGTTTATCTATTGGTTCATGATTGGAGTTGCTTTGTGAACGGAATCTATCTAAGAAAGGTTGTTGAGTTTTTTCCCCAATTTGGGGTTTTCCCAAGATAAATCTCTTGTATTCTTTTGTCTCTTGTTTATGTTGCTATTGCTCAGTGCATGATATATAAATTAATGTTAATTAAGTAAAAGAACACATGTAACTCTACTGCTCTATAAGTAAAGAAAAACTAACAGTATATGGCTTGGAATTCCCAAATAAAAGTTGCATCCATTATGTTTTCCATGTGTCATGTCCCAAAAAAGGGTTGGGACAACATCAATCAACACAAAAGAAACTCCCAATATTGAACTATGAAGGAATAATCATTTTAGAGCCAAAAGGTATCCTCACCACTATAGAGAGAAAACTTCACTCCATACTCATTAAATGGAATGAAAAAACCTTCCAGAAAAATTATTCATCATAGAAAAGAGAAAAAAATCACTAACAATAGCAATCATTATCCTTACTTTGAGAACAAAACAGTTTTGAATAGAAAGGCAATGTTATATAAAAAAATAAATCATTACCCTTACTTTGAGAACAAAACAGTTTTAAAAAAATAAAGATGGGAAACAAATCGATATAATAACAAATATCAATAAGCAATTAATATAATTAATAAAGATAAATGAATAACATAATAAATAAGGAAGGAGACAACCTTTCGTTAGAAGACAAAATGGCACCCCTTCATGGTATAATTTCATAATTTTATTTGAACTTTCTTATTCTGGAAAATGCTAATGCTAACATGAGATTTAATTGCTCTAAGTACATCTAGTCTCTATTTCAAGAATTGTTTGTCTTGCTATGTGTCAATACCTCTTTTTGAAATTGATTTACTTTTGCCCCCCAACACAAGGACAATTCGGCACTCTATATCAAAGGGCTTCATTAGGAGACACCCTTTATATAATAACTAATGTCTACTCGTCTAAATTATTATCTACGGTGATGTACCAAGAAATTTGTGTATGTTAAGAGAGAATAGAAGGCATGTACATGTGGAGATCAAACGAAATCACCTAGGATAGCTAAGATTCTTGAGCATTATCCTTCTACACAATATACATTATAATATTTTCTTGTTTCTTTAAAAAAATGCCCAATAAAGGTATAAAGTTTATTCTTTTTGACAATTATTTGTAAGTGGAATCCAATTACTGAACAGAATTAACTTGAGTTTATTCTTTTTTACAATTGTTTGTAAGTGGGATCCAATTACTGAACCAGAATTAACTTTCGTTAAATGGCTATTTTATAAAACACACTTCCTGTCAGTTATGTCTTTGCAAACAAAGTTTATATTTTAGACCTAATAAGCTTCTGTGGTTATCTTGACTCCCTTAAGTACATGTTATATGAATGTCAAATGGCCCTCAATGAAGGTTTCAAAAGGTTGTGGAATCACAATCTACGAGAAGAAATTTCCCTAGACCTTTTAAAACCTATGGTAGATGACATCCTTATTCTCTAGTAGGAGATTAACTATTGGAAGATCTAATTCTTAAAGTTGTAGTTCGAATGAAATGGAAATAAGGTTAAACATGATAATGACGAGTGGACTATGGCTTTGAAGATGCATTCAGCATATAGTTTGCGTCGGATGGAAAGTATTCTCTCGTTTCAGCTTGGAGATACTCTCCTCCCTTGCAGCATGATTGTCCTCAGATGTTAGAGAACGATGATAATGTTGATGTGAGAAAAGAAAATCTCTCATTTTCAATTCCCCCTCTAAGTGATCCCAACATTTAGTGGCATAGAAATAATGGAAATGATGAAAACCAAAAATTCTAGCCCTCCTTTCACTGACTTTTACATGTATTGTATCGACCTACATAAGGATGGTCTGTTGGTATTGGAGGCTTTTAGGAGTGTTTCCCTCTCCCATTTTGCTACTTGTGTTCACTAGATAAGGGTTCATGTTTGGTTAGGTGTTTTATACATGATAATTTCTTGCGTAGAATAGATCAAAAGGTTGAATATATTTTTCAACCTCTGTTTGTGATCACTCCGTAAATAATTCAACATGTGGCTGAAATTTCATTTTGTTGCTTGAATAGCCACAGAGTGGCATAATTGTTTCCTTTTTTATTTCAATACACAATTATATTAGACAATATGTTATCATTTCTAACAGTGATAACTCTGATATGATTATATTTCCTACATATTTACTTATGAATATAATTCTAATATTGTCACCTAGGCTGACTGGACTTCGCAATAGTATTTTGTGTTCTGGCAATAAATCTCTTATGTTTTGGGGGAATACAGATTTTAAAATGAAATTATTTTAATGCCCTTAGGTGACCCAAAGAAAAATTAGCATGAAATTATTTTAATGCCCTTGGGTGACCCAAAGAAAAATTAGCATGAAATTATTTTAATGCCCTTGGGTGACCCAAAGACAAATTAGCATGAAGCATCCCCAGAGAAAGATATATAAAAACTACATAAAATAATATAAGAAAAGAAACGAGAAAGGAGAAGCCAACTGATTTATATCATCACTGCAAAAGAGAAAAAAACATCCTACTCTTAAGATGTACAGTCTAAAGGGTTTATTCAAGGGTTTATTCAAGGGTTTATTCAAGGCCCTATTCACTCTATAACGGGGATAAACTGAGATTATATGAGATGAGATGAGGCGAGTACTAGCAAATAGTTAGCAGCCATTCACGATTGAAGACCCCAAAACTTTGATAAGAATGTTCCTAGCAATGTAATCATCTTTAGTTGGATGAAGTCGGCACCATTCTCTAGCTCTATTGGTATGTAAAATAAAATGAGAACATGTAACACAGCAAAAGAAAATTGTTGGAAAAACCTAAAAAAAAAGAAACACTAGGTAGTCATAATTACTATAGAAGGTTATGTGGAAGACTAGTTGCACAAAAATAAGATAATGGGCAAAAACAGGGAAATAATATTGAACAAAAAAAATTATGTACAGGTAAGGTTTCTCACGCAGACCAGACAAGTTCTCTAGCACCAAAGAGTTTATTCACGGATCTGAACCCACTGAATGCAGTAAAGTTGTTTAGTCAGAAATGTGAAACCTCAATTTAAACATTGGCTATTAGAACTGCCTAGAAAGGAAGACTTGCCAATAAAATTTAAATTCCTTCAAGATTTTATTCAATGATTATTTCAACATGTAGAAGCTATTTTAGATTTCTGGTTTTCATCTGCACAATAATGATTTACTTATCATGTCTAATCAATAACAGTGGATCAAAATTGATCACACTTGGCATGACCAACCTCCCAAAAATAGGAATTGGCCATGGAAGACAAGGACACATTTTATCAGACACGACTATTACATTAAAGGCTGGTTTGAATAAATCCGAAAACTGCTCAATATTAATCAGTACCTCTATGCTACCCGTGTAGATTTTCCCTCCAAAATTTAGACAAAAATGCTCCGACACTCAATTGCAGGTATTAGCCGACAAAAAATTGAAAGATGTATATAAGCCTGAACTTCTTGCATCAGGACCAAGATCATTCAAGTAAAGCATCCCCAACGAAAAATTAGCTTGGAATTTTAGCATCATGCTTATGATTTCTTCCCTCTGCTAATGACTCTACTAATATGCAGGGATATACATGGTATCAGTTATATCTGCAAGAACTTCAATGACAGATTGACATCAAATCAGCCAATATTTAATTTATATAAAAGAATCTTCAACTTCTCTGGTCAAATCAACTCCCTCTGCGCCAAAAACGACCCTGTTGTTTCTGTTCTTCAAGTCGTCTGCATGAAAACATAAATAAGGAAAACAGAAATTAAATCACAGGAACTACACAATCTCCCAAAACAAACTTGTATTTTAAATCATTGACATACCAAGCACTATAGATATATAAATAGATACAAGGGAAAGAAGACTCACATAGTGATATAAGACAAGATAGTTCTATTAATTCTATTCAAGTACACCACTGAACAAAATAGGTCAATGGGACAAGAGAGTCCAAACAAGCCACACTGGTAATGAGGGAGAGCCAAGGAAACTCCCAAGTGTCAAAAGAAAATAAACCCAAAGGAAAATAAAGGCTATGAGGAAGGGGTAAAGCCTAACAAAGAGAAACAGTACTCTGCAATAGAGGTAGAAAGAGACATAAAAGGTAGAAGAGGTTATTCCTGTCATGATCAATAATTGTGAATCTACCAATGCAGAGCCTGATAATGTCTGCTAGAGGTAGAAATAGACATGAAGGTGGAAGAGAAGTTATTCCTGTTACCATCAATAATTGTGAATGTACCAATGCAGAGCCTGATAATGTCTTCTAGGGAATCCACAGAGCTGAGAGAACCCTGCTGAGTAATCCTGGCAGGAGGCTGGGAGCAATCAGTAGAATCCCTCCTAACATATGGGGCTGAAGAGAAACAACTAGTAATGGGTGCATGACCGCTCAATCTGGACTGGAGACATCCTCACACTAGAACAAAATCGAGTGGGTGTGACTTTGTGGCCTCGTCTTAGTGGGTCATCTGCCCACAGAACGGGAAGATATGGATTATCTTGCCAACCTAATGTCACCTACATCAATGGCTGGCATATCTGTGTGGTGCTTAACGCTTTCAGTTGCTAAAACACACTGGAAGAAAGAAGTGATCAATCTATTGGAACTAGGCCTGGACAAGTCTCGTAAGGTTTACCATCTGTCAGTGATAGACCCCTGTAGCTAGCTAGGCACCTATGATCTCGACAGCGAAAAAAGGTAGCAAGGTACCATCTTGAATCTTGATATAAACAGTGATATCTGCCCCCAGATCTCATAATATATAGCACCACCTAGAGATGAAGTGCTTGGAATCAGTGTCCTATAGATTGCATGACCGACATATTCTATCAACCCGTGAGATGCAGTGATCGAACACAACTGAGAACAAAACCTCCACTATCCAAGGGGGATCATGAGATTGTGTGACCAATGACACTAAATGTAGTCAGGATGGACAATGTGGCCATCTTAGGGCCAAGAGGTTGGATAAAGAGAGATCCAAGTGACCTGAATATGATGTCAGTAAATTTCTTCCCGGATTGACTTATTATCTCCCCTTTGGAAGGACAAGGAAGCAAGATGCCTCCAGAGAGTACCTAAAGTGGGGGAGGTGCTTGAGACCTCTAAGAACCAGCCATATATATTCCTAGAAGCCCATCGTGGCCATCTATTCTAAAGTACAAAGGGCCAAGTAGGGACATCTTCCCCATCCTGCCTCTATATTCCACAAAGTCTGTATCCTATGAGGAAAGAAACCCAGATGTAACACCCTGATGGTTGTTACATAGAGCCATCAGAAATATAAAGGCATGTGGAATGAAATATCCACAAGGATATACATGATGAATGATTACAATTGACCAAGGTTATGATTACAATTGAGCAAGGTTATGTCGGAACCGGACATCAACTCAGTCACCTATCAACTCAGACATAGACTCAGACTCGGACCGATCTGATTTCAATGACTCGGTTCACTAAAAAATACATTAAATAATTAAATTTTAATGAAAAAGAATATTTTAAAGCTTTCAAACCATGATTCCAAACCATTAGAGACAAAATATACGAAGTTTGCTCATCTATATACCATGTAAGGGTGTATAATATATATATATATATATCAAAACGGCACCAAGTGCAATACATATCAGCAACAAAATACATACTCAATGAGTTCTTTTGAGCTTGCTATGTAACCAGCAAAATCTGTGAATGGTTTTAGATGAGGATCCCTTTTTTTAAGCTAAACATGGACTGTAACTGCTCGTTTTTTAGTGTTTATTCATGCCTTTGGAATCTGCTGCCCTCTTCTATATGAGACAGATCTAAAGAGGTTCATTGCAATGCCTTTCTCCCTGCGGAATGATAACAGAAGAAATTGTAGATTTTTGAGGAACTATGACAGCTTCCCAACAGGCCTGTCTTATTGTTGATGAATGCAGCTATGGGAGACATCCTCCAGCTTACAAACCTGTGAGATGTGGAACATAGCAGCTATGTGAAGTCTTTATCTCAGCTTACAAACCTGAGAGAAAGCCCCTGTGAAGGGTTCGTGGTTCCTGCCTAGGATAGAGTCAGGAATGTAGAGATGGCCTCCTCCACGACATGAGTGAGAAGAACTTCAGATGATTATCCAATGTAAAAGCAATCAGTTGAGTTAGGACGTGCCTGTGGCTGAGCACAAGGTGAACGTGGGAAATCCCAAAAGTGTTGGGCACATCATCATGTGAACAGAAATGAAGATGATGTGATGGCCTCCTGTGAGCAGCAGAGTTGACGAGAAGACTCCAGATGATCCTCATGTTGGTGGCAGTGGGAAAGCAGATCTGTAGAGCAAACATGCATGTGGACGAGCACAGTTGAAAGTGTGAAGACCTGGTTCATCTGTGTAATGCAGTGAATCAGGTCCTTGGCATCCCTATGGATGTGCCCCTAGTGGATGAGCACTAGTGGGTGTATCAAATCCTTTGCTATATACTGTTCAAGAATCAAACCTACCTGTAACCCTAATTGTTATGTAAAGGGTACAGGTCGGCCCCACCTTAATGTGTTTAATAATAAATGTAAAAGATAATTAATATTGATATTAATATTAATATTAATATTAATTATTATAATAATAATAATAATAACAAATCATATAGTGACTTAGAGAGGTCGGCCCTATTGAGCCAATAGACGTCTTTGTTGAGTAGTCAAGTCTAATATAAGTAAGAGATGATTCTCCATTGTAGAATCGTATCTTCCTTGTGTGTTTGGAAATTTCAGCAAACACTTCTACTTGGAAAAGTGGTGCACCTCTCTTGGGCGCTAGGGTTTCTAGGGCTTAAGCACCCTCTTCTGTGCTAAGTCATTCTTGGTGGTGAAAGGTCTTTCTCTTGAAGAATATAGCAAAGGATTTGGCTGGGTTTTTCTCCCTTGTTGAGAAGGGTTTCCCAGGATATATCTTGTGTACTTGTGCATGGTGTTTCTTCTTGTGATCTTGGTTGCTACAACATTCTTGTTTATGGTTAAGACATGATGAAATTGAAATGAACTACATGCTTAACCTAGTTTATGAAAAATCAACATGGTATTAGAGCATAGGTCTTGAAAGAACCCATTGCACAAGCATTCTTCACAAGAAAAAAGGAAAAACGTCACTATTGTCGTACAAGAAAATTAGGGTTTTTTATTGATGAAGATTTTCAGCCTCAAAACCATCTAGAAAAGTGTGCCCTAACCCAAGGAACTCTTTGGCACCTTCAGCACACCTTTTCAGTGGGTAGATCTCCCGGAAAGTGAAACCCTAGTTTTCACAAAGTACCAGAAGTACCAGAAAACCAGAAGTACTAGCAAACCAGAAGCACCAATCCAGAAATCCGTCAGTCAAGTTTGACAGGGTAAAAATTGGATTTTCAGAAATCTGACTGCACCAGCTTACTCACCTCAACTCAGCGCATCTATCCCCTAGATCAGAATTTCAAAATTTGAAGTTTGAAAAATTAGGGTTTCCTCATAAAACCCTAAGTTGCAGTTGCAATTTCAGAATCAGTTGCAGTATCAATTGAAGTATCAATTGTTGTACCTGTTGCAGTCACCCTTGAAGTCTTTTAAGAGTTATTACCGCTGCTACCAGATGGTGCCACTACCTGCAAATGCTATCAGAGGTATGTACTCACATATGTTTAAATTGTTAAGCTTTAAAGGGTATTTGCAGGAGAAGGGATCTCTTGCCATAGATCCAGAAGGATCTCAAGATC
>ML783260.1:138642-171347 GCA_009831015.1 Picea engelmannii | reverse complement strand
ACCATCATACTAACCTTTGGTCAAAATTAAAGTCAAGATATTAGATGGATTAAAGTTGAGATCATAGAGTTTGTTCTCTAACCCAACCTTCTGTCAAGATAGAATATTGTCCTAGTACAAAAGACAGGTTGAAGAAAGCACTTATTATCTTGAAGTGAAGGAGACTTGGAAGAAAAGCAACACATTGGAAGTGAAGACTCCAGGTTTGATTGTTGTAATTGTCATTCCTCTAACCTATATTTCTAAAGTTTGCTACATTACAAATAGGTGTTATATCTGTGATAACAATCCTTAAATTGTTTTGATTCTAGAGATGTACTCAATATTCTCCTTTAGGAGATATTCTTGTTTTGGTTCCTCTTGTTTTCTTGTTCCAGATAGGTCAAGAACAAAGGAAGATGCTTATCCTTCAGAGGGAGTCAAAACTATTAGAGAAAGAGGAAGAATAGAACCATCCTTGAGATAATCAATGCAATAATGTTGATCAGAATCTTTCTATGATTTCATGGGCAGAAGCATGCATGACGCAGTATATGTTCAGAACAAGAGTCTTCACCAGAGTGAAGCCTGAGATTGAACACTTCAGGTTATTTGGGTGCCCAGTGTATTTTCATGTACCCAAAGAGAAGAATTCCAAGCTAGATCCTTTAGAAAGAAAGGATACAGTGAATCTTCAAAGACATTCTAGATCGACATCCCTAGTCAGAGACAAATTGAGACAAATAGAAACATTGTCCTTAAAGAAGAGATAGTCTTTCAAAGATCCAGAGAATCTCAGATGGAGATTGACAGTAAGACTATACCTTCTCCCCCTTCAGCAGTTCAGAGGGAGAAAGACATTATTCCAATTGATCCAGTTGCCCCAATTGATATGTTCAAAGATATTGGAGTGGGACATAAAAGGCCTACCTAAACTCACTCTGCAAGAGGCAAAGAAACATACAAGCCTCTCAAGGCACATTCCGAGAAAGTAAAAAGAGATTTTTCAAGCTATCCTTCAGTCATGAGCCACTTCATTGATGTTGAGACTCCTTGTCTTAGAGAAGTAACAAGAGAACCCGTATGGCAAGATGCCATAACAAAAGAATACCAATACATATTAAAGAATGGTGCATAAGATATTATTCAGAAACCAGAAAGGGAAGTTTGTGGTAACTTCCAAGTGGATCTATAAGCATGGAGTTGATGGAAGTGTCGTGAAATTCAAAAACGAGACCTATAGCCAAAGGTTTCTCATAAACAGAGGGAGTTGTCTATGATGAGACACTTGACCCAGTGAACCTGATACACTTCCATCCATACTACCTTCCATGAGTCGGAAACTATATCAGATAGACAGATTCTTGATGAGTTTGGATTTCAGCAAGAGTGTTGTTGATCCAAACCTATATTATTACAGTGTTGGTGACAAGAGCCTGATTTTGATGACCTGTTCAAAAAGCCTTGTTGTTGAAAACAAGCAAGCATTGACTTCTGATTTTCATAAAGGATCTGAGTATGATACACTACTTATTGGGACAAGAAGTATGACAGATGACCGATAAGATCTTCCTGAGTTAAATAAAGTACAATGAACCGGAAAAGCACATCCGGTTGTTGTCCTACCTTGAAGTCTTCCATGGTTTCCTATTGCAGCAGGAAACATAAACTCTGTAGCCTTAAGAGCACCAGAGATAGAGTATATATATATATAGCAATAAGTGTGCAAAGCAATGTGTCTTTACATACTTCCGACAGATTTACTTGACCATGAGATAGATCCTATGTTGATGACAGAGAGCCATATATAAAGCTCCTTAAGGAACCTAGTGCTTCCTAATGGATTGACACACAGCGAGATAAAATTTTCGTATGTCAAAGATATGATGCAGAAGAAAAGTGTATACTTGCAGTACCTTTCTACACCTTAGCAAACTGCAAACATTTACACCAAACATTTACTTGGTGAAGAACTCCTTCCGAGTTAAGAGGGAGTATGGATGTCCTTAGCCAAAAACAAAATTCAGAGTACATCGATATGAGACTTAGCTTGATGAAGAATGCCTCCCTAGCTGAGAGGGAGTGTTGATGAATGCAGCTATGGAAGACATCCTCCAGCTTACAAACCTGTGAGATGTGGAACATAGTAGCTATGTGAAGTCTTTCTCTCAACTTACAAACTTGAGAGAAAGCCCCTATGAAGGGTTCGTGGTTCTTGCCTGGGACTGAGTCGGGAATGTAGAGATGGCCTCCTCCATGACGTGAGTGAGAAGAACTCCAGATGATTATCCGATGTAAAAGCGATCTATTGAGTTAGAACGTGTCTATGGCTGAGCACAAGGTGAACGTAGGAAATCCCAAAAGTGTTGGGCACATCATCATGTGATCAGAAATGAAGATGATGTGATGGCCTCCTCTGAGCAGCAGAGTTGATGAGAAGACTCTAGATGATCCTCCTGTTGGTGGCAGTGGGAAAGAAGATCTGTAGAGCGAACATGCATGTGGACGAGCACAGGTGAACGTGTGAAGACCTGGTTCATCTGTGTAATGCAGTGAATCAGGTCCTTGGCATCCCTATGGATGTGCCCCTAGTGGATGAGCACTAGTGGGTGTATCAAATCCTTTGTTCAAGAGTCAGACCTACCTGTAACCCTAATTGTTATGTAAAGGGTACAGGTCGGCCCCACCTTAATCTGTTTAATAATATATGTAAAAGATAATTAATATTGATATTAATATAAATTATTATAATAATAATAATAATAACAAATCATATAGTGACTTAGAGAGGTCGGCCCTATTGAGCCAATAGACGCCTTTGTTGAGTAGTCAAATCTAATATAAGTAAGAGATGATTCTCCATTGTAGAATCATATCTTCCTTGTGAGTTTGGAAATTTCAGCAAACACTTCTACTTGGAAAAATGGCACACCTCTCTTGGGCGCAGGGTTTCTAGGGCTTAAGCACCCTCTTCTGTGCTAAGTCATTCTTGGTGGTGAAAGGTCTTTCTCTTGAAGAATATAGCAAAGGATTTGACTAGGTTTTTCTCCCTTGTTGAGAAGGGTTTCCCAGGATATATCTTGTGTACTTGTGCATGGTGTTTCTACTTGTGATCTTGGTTGTTGCAACATTCTTGTTTATGGTTAAGACATGATGAAATTGAAATGAACTACATGCTTAACCTAGCTTATGAAAAATCAACACTTATGACCTCTTGTTGGGCTCTAAGTTATGTTAACAAGGTTGTCCTTTCCTGTTGTTTTAAGACAGCAAACAGTCAAGTACTTTTCTGCCCTCAATCTGATGGTTATATGCTCTTTTAAGGTGCCCTTGCAAGTAATTTTAGTAACCAAGTGTTAGTACATGCAAACCTCAAAACATATAGCACTCCTCTAGGATCTTTACAAGCTCCTACAACCGATTTAAAGACTAAGCATATGAAAAATGAACACAAGTATTTTTGGTCAACATGACCTTGGATAAATCCCCCCTGGGAAAAACAACAATGTGCCCTTGACCCTTTGACCTCAGATGAAGAATCCCTTGCACACAAACAAGTTGTTGTGTGCTACCTCCATGCTGAATCTGACAGATCTACAATCGTCCAAGTCTAGCTAGTGCCTGCTAAGTGTGCGCCCTCCTCCTATAGTGCGCCCTCCTCCAAGCAATAACATCCACCACAAATAAACAAGGGTCCAAGCCTCCATGAGTCCTCCATGAAAGGAGGCGCCCAAGCTTCCCTCAACCATAACCTCCATCCTCATCTCAATGCTCTCTCTCAATCTCTCCAAGTGAACAAATGAGTGAATGAGCCTCTCCTCGACCCTTATGCCCCTCTTGAACCATCCATAAGGAAACCTAAAGATCGATGGCAAGGATCACCCCATGTTGATATTACGGTAGCTGCGGGAGATATTAACCTCTACGTGTAACCTTTAACGAGACTAGAATATTCCAGGAAGTAAGAGAAAGACTAAAACGTTGAATAATAACCCTAGAAGAGAAGTCGGCTCAAGAGAATAATTAATGCTAAGTTATTAACCTCCCGGAAGAGAAGTCGACCCAATTAAGTGACTTGGAGTAGTATAAATAGAGGTCGCTATGTTGAAAAACTGATGCATGTAGGTAAATTTTAAAAAATTTACAGCATACAACCAACATACCAATACATCTGCATATATGAGGATCGTTGAAAGTGAGACAATCACAAAGAGAACACAAATATACCCTGAAAAACCCTCTTGGGGTAGAAAACCCAGCCAAAACTTCTCTTTAGATTCTTCAACAAAGTACAATACCAGTACAAGACTTTAGAGTAACTAGCTAGGACTCAAAGAGCTGAAACAATACCTCTATTTCAGCACTTACAAACTTCACAAATAGTTGAACTAACACTTACAGTAACAGCTTGACAAAATCACCAAAAGATAACTGACTTTCCTTCTTGTTGTAGCAGACTTATGGCAGCTTTAACACAGTATTTGTAGCAGCCTTATATTAGCAAGGAACAACAAAAGACTTCAGCAAGAATAGAGTGCTTGTATCAGTAGTATACTTCAACAACTAGCTGCCATATACCAGCAGAAGACTCCAACAACTAGCTGCCATATACCAGCAGAAGATTCCAATAGATATCAATCGTATACTAGCAAAATACTTCAGCAAATAGATTCCTTGCCTCAGCAGAAGACTCCAGCAAAACAAAGATATCCAAATGTTAAGTGAATGCCCCTTTTTATAGGTTGGTTTGGCTGCCCTAAGCAACCCCCTATGAATGTATGACAGTTGTATAACAGCTATCATACATGCCCTCCTTTGGCTGCCAAGAGTCACCTCCTAATGTTCCCAAGAGCCACCTCCTAAAGCTCCCAAGAGCCACCTCCTAATGCTCCCAAAGGTCACTTCCTTTGTCTCTTCTAGAGGCTGCCCTAAATTGTTGTCTTAGGATTGTATGACAGTTGTATAACAGTTGTCATACCACCACCCTAAGCAGCCCCCCTAAGCTGGCCACTCCAACTGCCCTAAGCAGCCTCCCTAAGCTGGCCACTACAACCGCCCTAAGAAGCCCTCTTAGAGGTGCTATGAGGTTGACACATGGCATAAGGTTGAGACTTGTCATGTGTTTGATGCTTGACATAAAGTTAACACTATATCAAAACTTTATTTACATGGTTAGTTACAATAGGGAAAATAGCTTCCAAAGCTATATAATTCAACACTCCCTCTTAGCAAGGAAGGTATTTTCCTAGTACCAATTGTTACATCCATTTGTCTTTACTTGGCTATTGACTTGTTGATCCATGTAGAATCTGTTCATCAAGAGAAGTTTTGTATCCATAGCTAGCATTGGGATCAGTAGCATCTCTAGTGAGCATACTGATGTCATTACATGATTTTTATTCACTCGGTTCACCAAGAGTTGTTTGTGCAATTCACCAAGAATTGTCCTACTAGCCATATGCTAGAGGAAGCTATACAGTTCACCAAGAACTGTCAATTCACCAAGCACTGTCTTACTCAGTGCCGGTCCTTTTTCATACTGGATGAGTAATCTTAGAGCTAGTCATTTTTCATACTGGATAAGAATAAAATAGAATAGCCCACATCCTACCTGTAAATGACTTTCCCCGCTACTATCACCAGAATCCCATATGCAGCTCCTTACTCCCTCTTACGAGGGACCAATCCAAGTTTGTCTGTGAAGTACTCAAACTTCACCTTTGACAGAGGTTTGGTCAGCACATCTACAACCTGCTCATTGGTAGCCACATAATGAAGCTTCACTGCTCCCTTTTCTACCACATCACGAATAAAATGATACTTGATTCCAATATGCTTTGATTTGTCATGAAACACGGGGTTCACTGACAACTTTATGCAACTCTAGTTGTCACAGCATATACTAGTAGCATCTAATTCAATATCAAATAATCCTGAAAGTAATTTTCGTATCCATACAGCTTCAGTACATGCTAAACATGTTGCCATATATTCTGCCTCAACTGTACTAAGCCCAACACTAGTTTACTTCCTGCTAAACCATGAGATCATACCTAATCCCAAACTAAAACAACATCCTGAAATACTCTTACAATCTGCAACACTACCAGCCCAATCTGAATCAGAGTATCCCCGTACTCTGAACTCACAATCTGCATCATACTTGATACCATACTCAATGGTACATTTCCAGTATCTCATCACATGTTTTGTTGCGATCAAATGAACATGTCTGGGTTCAACCATATACTGACTTAAAGTGTTCACATCAAAACATATGCTTGGCCTTGTGTTCGTTAAATACATCAACGAACCAATCATTTGCTTATACAAAGTGGCATCCATTATCTCTGATGAAGTATCACATAATAACTTTGGATTTTTTGTCATAGGTGTAGTCATGGATTTACAATCCATCATTCCAAATCTCTTTGGAATTTCCACGACATATTTTCCTTGACTAAGACAAATCTCACCTAGATTCTGCCACACTTCCAGACCTAGGAAATAGTGCATCTGACCCAGATACTCGGAATCCTTTCTCTTCCAATCCTGAAATAGATAGGAGGTTCTTTTGCAGACCAGGTACATATAAAACATTTTCCATTTTCAAATGTTTTCCTGAATCTATGCTGTAAAAAGCATTCCCTATGCCCTTAATAGGATAGGAAGAGTTATCACCCAGTCTCACCTGATGAGAAGAATCTTTCTTAGTCAAATTTGAAAGAGAATCTTTAAAACCAGTCATGTGCCTGGAGGTACCACTATCCACAAGCCATGTTTTCATCATCATAATTTACTGAATTAGTAAGAGTTGTCACCAAAACATACTCTTCATTTGAATCTTCTTTTATTTCTCTCTTGAAAACAAGTTCATCATATTCCATCAATATGAGCATGATGTCTTTTGTTTTTCCTCCTTTCTTTGACCTCTTTTATGAAAGGACAATCTCTAGCAAGATGTCCCAACTTTTCACAACAGAAACATTTTAGTCTCTCTTACCTTTCTCAAATTTCTAAAACTTCTTCTATGGAGGATGATTTTCCTTCTTTTTCTTTCCTTTCCTGAAATGGGTTGCAAGAGCTTGATCTTCATCATCACTTAGCTTTTCTTCTCTTGCTCCCAATCTTGCTTCTTCTTGGACACAATCTTCCCATAGCCTACTAAACTTTGTTAACTTACTCCTTGAACAGATTCCTCTTATGAAAGAGTCCCATGACTTCGGAAGTCCATTCAGAGTAGTCATTACTAACTCAGCGTCTTCAACTAAGTCATCGATAGCTATAATCGGTGCATTAATCTAAGAAAATCTTGTAAAGAAGGCATGAATCGATTAATACTTCTGCATCTTTACATTTTTTTAGTCGAGTCATCAAAGCCATCTTCCTGTTTTTGTTCCTTCCTTCATATAGACGAGATAGAGCATCAAATATCTCTTTGGGAGTCTTCAAGGATGATAACATAAGGAATAAGATGGTCTTTTATAGAATCTGCAATTATTCTCTTTGCCCTTATCAGATTCTTCCTGCACTTACCTTTAGCTTCTTCTTCCTCAGGTTCTGCAACCTCTTACATAACATAATCTGATAAGTCATTTTCTTCCAGAACAAGGGATATTTTGTACTTCCATGCTCTGAAGTTATCAAGTCCCTCAAGTTTCCCATCAAGCTTAGTGCTTGACATCATCTTGTCCTTGTTTATGACTTCCTTCAAAAAACTGAAATATTGTAGTCTCCTTCACAAATCTAATAACTCTTTATAGAAATGGCTTACTTCAGGGAAGCTCTGATACCATGTTGAAAAACTGATGCATGTAGGTAAATTTAAAAAACTTTACAGCATACAACCAACATACCAATACATCTGCATATATGAGGATCACTGAAAGTGAAACAATCACAGAGAGAACACAAGTATACCCTAGAAAACCCTCTTGGGCTAGAAAAATCAACCAAAACTTCTCTTTAGATTCTTCAACAAAGTACAATACCAGTACAAGACTTTAGAGTAACTAACTAAGACTCGGAGGGCTGAAACAATACCTCTGTTTCAGCACTTACAAACTTCACAAATAGCTGAACTAACACTTACAGTAATATCTTGACAAAATCACCAAAAGATAACTGACTTTCCTTCTTCCTGTAGCAGACTTATGGCAGCTTTAACACAGTATTTGTAGCAGCCTTATATCAGCAAGGAACAGCAGAAGACTTCAGCAAGAATAGAGTGTTTGTATCAGCAGTATACTTCAAGAACTAGCTGCCATATACCAGCAGAAGACTCCAGCAACTAGCTTCCATATACCAGCAGAAGATTCCAGTAGATATCAGTCATATACCAGCAAAATACTTCAGCAAATAGATTCCTTGCCTCAGCAGAAGACTCCAGCAAAAGAAAGGTATCCAAATGTTAAGTGAACGCCCCCTTTATAGGTTGGTTTGGCTGTCGTAAACAGCCCCCTATGAATGTATGACAATTTTATAACAGCTTTCATACTTGCCCTCCTTTGGCTTCCAAGAGTCACCTCCTAATGTTCCCAAGAGCCACCTCCTAAAGCTCCCAAGAGCCACCTCCTAAAGCTCCCAAAGGTCACTTCCTTTGTCTCTTCTAGAGGTTGCCCTAAACTACTGTCTTAAGATTGTATGACAGTTGTATAACAATTGTCATACCACCACCCTAAGCATCCCCCCTAAGCTGGCCACTCCAACCGCCCTAAGCAGCCCTCTTAAGCAACCTCCCTAAGCTGGCCATTACAACCGCCCTAAGCAGCCCTCTTAGAGGTGTTATGAGGTTGACACGTGGCATATGGTTGTCTTGGCATAAGGTTGACACTTGTCATGTGTTTAATGCTTGACATAAAGTTAGCACTATATCAAAACTTTATTTACATGGTTAGTTACAATAGGGAAAATAGCTTCCAAAGCTATATAATTCAACACGGTAGAGCTCATTTGTACTCACTCACTCTCACAACTGCATAAGGACAAGTGGTGCACATGACTGGATGAGAGTTGCAACCGCTGCAGTAGTGACTTGGTATTTGGTTATGGTTTGGAATTTATGCCTTGGTTATGGTTTGGACTCTCTACTTGGTACTTTAGCTTTGGAGAGAAGTATGCTACCTTGGTTGGCTATTGGTTCTAGGGTTTGCTTCCGGAATTATTCTGTCTATCAAGGATTAAGGTGTTGGGCGGTGGCCTTTGTGCCTATGGTTGGGTGACAATATTGAGATATTGTCTATGGTGAAAACGAGCACATCTCTTTTATTCTAATAGGTTATGGGCCCACACTATCTTCGAACAGTCTATCCATTGGAGGAGGATTTGGTCAATTCAAGTCAAAGTTTTGTTGCAGCAACGAAACCCTAACCCTCGTGTGAGGCACCTTAAGTGAAGCACTTGACCTAATTCTTGGATAACCTAGTGCACCCTAGCCTAGTGCACCTCCTGGTACTCTCAGCAAGCCAAGACGTCAAGTTTGGAATTTTGGGCATAGTCAACGTTTGACCAGTCAAAATCTAAGGCTGACCAGTCAAAAGTCAAAATGGAAGGCAGTTATGAAGACAAAAGACCTAGCATGAAGATAGTGTATGTTGTGCCGAAGAGAAATCCATTGAAAGTAACATTATGAGGTTTACCAATCCTCTAGCAGTTAAATCTTTGATCCAGCAAAGTCATTCTAAGGTTTACCATCACAGTTGGGTAACAAAGGTGTGTACCTATACATGTTCTTTTAATTTGTATCATTAGCATGAGTGTGTTTGTAGGAATGTACAAGGGATCTTGTCCAAAGCAGTGATCTTGGATTCAGTGCATTCAAAAGATCAACACACTCTCCGGGTTCGACTTGATATATCTCTGGTTGTTATGGCATTATGAACTTCTAGTCAAAGTTATAAGCTGGCTTTAGTCAAGATCTTTTAAGGTTGAGATCGTATTCTCTAACTCGGTTTTCTATCAAGAAAGCATATTGTTTTAAGTTTAAGGGACAAGTCAAAAAGGATACTTGTCTCAGAAGAAAAGCAATCCAAGTGGAACAATAGCAAGACTCCAGGTTTGGATATCAAGTTTGACATCTTTATTATTGTCATTTAAGTGAGTATTGATAAGTACTTAGTAGCTTATACTACTCAGTGTACTTATTTGCAAATATGAACTAACACCTCCTCTAGGAGATATTTCTTGTTCTCAGACATCATCTTAGTAATACTACCAAGAAACTATCCTTCACATAAAAGATGTTGTATCGGAAACACTGTTCTTCTTGTTGTCTCAAGCAAGTTATTTCATGAAGGTTATCATGAAAATGTCTTTCCAGGCTTGTAGCAATTGCCTCTATCCTTGTCCTTATTCTTGTTTCGACTTCCTATCATAAACATATTGTCTTGGATCTTTCTTTTGCTTCTTGTCTTGTTCCGGGCAAGTACCCTTGTGAAATATGTTGACAAACCTTTGATGAACAATCTTTGCGGAAGTTGTCATAGAAGAAGTTTATAAGGATGGCACAATGTTTGTAACAACTGCCAGATGGGCAGCAACCTGAACAGATAGAAACAAACTTAAAGAGACTCAAAGGAAGTTAGAGTCGAAGGAAATCGGTAGTCAAAAAAAAACTAGAACATGTCTGTGACACTTTACAGAAAGCAAAAAGAGATGCAGCAGATGGAAGCATGGACTCTCTCAGATAGAGGGAATTGATTGCAGAATTCCAGAAGCATTCAGCCTCAAAATAAAAACAAGGAAGTTCTAGATATTGCTCGTTCAAGCATAAAGCCAAGATTAGGAGGGAGCTAAAATCCCCAATGATATGATCCATTGAAGAATACGTGAAGATTATGAAGTATTTGTCCATGTTCTTCATTGGAAGTAGCAACCTTGATAAGTAGCACGTGTTCAGCTTGACTCTAGAGGAAGACTTCTTCGAAAGGAAGCCTTGAATATCCTTGGTTGTCCATCCACATTTATGTTTCTATGACAAAAGGAAGAAGTTGGAACCTTCAAAAAGGAAGGGCATGGAATCTATAGAAGATTCCATGGACTCCAACGTTGAAGAGGAACACGACGAAGAACATGAAGATTCCAAGAAAGAAAGAAAAGTCAGAACAACCAAATTGAACCAGTTATTATACCGAAAATCATAAGACTACCAACATGATTTGAACCCACTAGAAGCAGTCAAGCAAAAGGAATGGAAGGAAGTTGTGATGAAGAACAATGTATTGGAGAAATTGTGAAAAAGACTTGATAAATGTAAGGCGAGATTCGGGGCTAGAGGTTTCTCCCAGAAGGAGGGAGAAGACTATGATGACAGTCTTTCTTTTGTTCCAGTAACCAGATATACCTCTACCTAAGCCATTATATCTCTTGCAGTATCCATGGGTTGGAGTTTACATCAATTGGATATAAAGAATGTTCTTCTCAACAGAGTAATTGAAGAAGAAGCATATATAGAGCAACCTCAAAGTTTTGAGGTACACCAGAAAGAGACCCATGTATGCAGATGGAAGAAGACCTTGTATGGATTCAAGCAACTTGGTGCAGAGGCTCTCATGTACAACAGAAGCATGGTGAAAACTTCCTATGACAAAGGAAGTGTATCGAAATGGTTCTTCAGAAGTCCGAGATAATGGATTGCAAATCCATGGCAAACTCCCATGATGACAGATCTGAAGAAGTTGAGAGACTCTAATCCAGTAGACCCGTCCATGTTTCGACAATTGAATGGCTCATTGATGTATTTCGAGAATACTCGGTCGGATATTTGCGTTGTTATGAAAATAGTTCCAGGTGGAACCTAGCCATGA
The DNA here is from genome assembly GCA_009831015.1 of Picea engelmannii. Classification (NCBI taxonomy): domain Eukaryota; kingdom Viridiplantae; phylum Streptophyta; class Pinopsida; order Pinales; family Pinaceae; genus Picea; species Picea engelmannii. Next base: position 159,564 of record ML783260.1, on the reverse strand, counting down.
GAATTGAATAATTGCAAAGCATGACTTGTAATGTCTTCGTGGGACATTTGAGTTCTGATATACAACTGCATGGATTTATCGATTCAGATTGGGAAGGAAGTGCAGATAACAGAAGAAGTACTTCTTGTATATGTTTCAGTTTGAGCTTTTAGACGATATCATGGGCTAGCGGGAAACAGAAGTTTGTTGCACTCAGCATTGCAGAAGCAGAGTATATTGCAACTTGTGATGATTGTACGGAAGCAGTGTGGCTCTGTAAGCTAGTTTCTGGACTATTTGATCAGGTGTTCAATTTGACCATGATATATTGTGATAACCAGAGCTATGTGAAGCTCTCAGAGAACTCGATGTTCCATTATTGGTCAAAGCACATTGAGATCAAGTACTATTTTCTCCATGATAAAGTCCAGATGGGAGAAGTAGTTCTCCAGTATATCTCCACTGATGAGAAGATAGCAAATATTTTGGTAAAGCCTCTGTCCAAAATGAAAAGTTTGTGTACTTAAGGGACAAGCTGGGACTCGTGGAGATGACTTGCTTATTGGAAAGGGAAGTGATTACTCCCCAGGTTGGGAGGGAGCACTGATATGTTATTGATATATGGACAGTCATTTTCCAATTTGGAAAATGGTCCAGGTTGGGCAGTCACTTTCCAGTCCAGAAAGTGGTCCAAGATTTTTGATGGACAGTCATTTTCCAGTTCGGAAAATGGTCCAAAACGAACTGTCATGGTCCGACAGATTGTTGATGTACCACAGACAATGATTCCCCTTGTGGCCAGTGTGGGGGAATGGTCTAGGACAATCATTCTCCTTGGCAGTCACTCTGAGAAGTGGTGAAGCAGAATGGTCTGCCTCTCCGGGCAGTCATTCTTTCGAAGTTCACAGTTGTGAGCAGTTTCAAAGAATGGTCCGATGTAGGAGGTTGGTGCAGGACAGTCCGTAGGAAACGGTCTGGACAGTCATTCCCTAGGGCAGACTCATTCTCTCCAGGTTGCACTATGAATCGTGTCGGAAGAATGGCCCAGTTAGGTTGAATGGTCTAGGTTACGCAATCAAGGACAATTATTCTTCTATGCTTGGGAAAAATAGTCCAGACAGCCCATGGCTGATGTTTAACTTTCTGAGGGCAAATGCTCTTCCAGATCTCACAGATGTGAGTGGAGGAATGGCCCAGATGACTCAGTTTACATCATGACATTGTTAATACAGGTAGATATCAGATGATATGATTGTTGTGGAGACTATATGTCTCTGGAGAGTAGTTGTATGCTACTGTGATGGATGTGATCCACTCGTAGTGACTATGTGTCACTGGTTAGTAGCCGTGTGCTGCTAGGAGTGGTTGTGTACCACTAGATAGTAGTTGTATACTACTATGAATGAACACATTTGTGTTCTATTGGATGGCATTGTTCTAATTGCCATGGAGTCTATCTAGTTGGATAGTGATAATGGTGCTCGTGATTTGATCATGAGATAGCATGTATGGCTATGAAGATGCTACCGATTGAATCATTTGTTTGTGCTCAAGACCATTGCCTTTAATACCTCCCTAGCTAGGAGGGAGTGTTGATATTACGGTAGCTGCAGGAGGTATTAACCTCTACGTGTAACCTTTGACGAGACTAGAATATTCCAGGAAGCAAGAGAAACCCTAAAACATTGGATAATAACCCTAGAAGACAAGTCGGCTCAAGAGAATAATTCATATTAAGTTATCAGCCTCCAGGAAGAGAAGTCGTCCCAGTTAAGTGACTTGGAGCAGTATAAATAGAGGGCGCTAGAGCTCATTTGTACTCACTCACTCTCACAACTACATAAGGACAAGTGGTGCGCATGACTGGAGGAGAGTTGTAGTTGTTGCAGTAGTGACTTGGTATTTCGTTATGGTTTGGACTTTCTACCTTGGTTATGGTTTGGACTCTCTGCTTGGTATGCTAGCTTTCGAGAGAAGTACGCTACCTTGGTTGGCTATGGGCTCTAGGGTTTGCTTCCAGAATTATTTTGTCTATCAAGGTTTAAGGTGCTCGAGGGTGGCCTTTGTGCCTATGGTTGGGTGACAATATTGAGATATTGTCTATGGTGAAAACAAGCACATCTCTTTTATCCTAACACCCCAAGCCATCTCTAATCAATGGGTGAGATCTCTCCAAAAGAATCTCACCTCAAAACCCACTTTGGGTTAAGTTACCTAAGTTCACTTTATGTCTCCCAATTCACCCACAAAGTGAATTAATAGTCGCTTTAGGCTAAAAGTGACAAATTTCACTTTTGACTAAAATCTCCTAAGTCAAAGTGAAATTAGACATAAAGTACAAGGCACAATGGTACAAACATTTCCCTCTTGTGGTTAGAAACACAAAACCACAAGGGGGCCACTTTCCAAGGTACCCAAATCTCAACAGAAATGATCCCTTCCAAAGATCATCAAGCATTGATCTAAGAAAAATGCTCAAGATTGGATCATTAATAACTCTTCTTCAATCATCCTATTTTTCTTCAAGCTTTGAGAAGTTCTCATCATTCAGAGTCCAGCAGAAACGAGAAAAATAAATACCTCTGTCATGCCAAAGAGAGGACACCCAAAAGTCCACATATATCTCATCATAAGAATGCTCTCAAGTCAGCATGTAACAGTCTCACAAAATACCCAGATCGGTTGTAATAACTTGACGTCCCTTTGCAGCCTCACATGCCTTATAAATACCCACTCTTCCTCACTGCACATGTCGGCCCTAGGAAGGCCATACATATCAGTTTTAACAGTGTGGGTCCGGAATCAAATCGGCCAAGTAGGCACGAACTCAATCGGTTTGACCAATTTGGTACTGAACCAATCACCAAGCCGAGTTGAAGGCCAGTTTGACTCGGCCAGTGATTCCACCGGCATGTTCGTTGAATGGATAAATACTCGGGCCGAGTTTAAACACAACAAATGGTCATGACTATTATGGTTTCATTTATATAACTAATGTTTATATTGTATATTATTTAATATTAGGTATATTACATGCTATCCCTCCTTGAAGCAATTGAAGAAATCAAACGAAAAGATATTTAAAATTGTAAACAATATTGTTGCAATGCAAAGGGATCGATCCATCCTAGGGCTATCCTCTCTATCACTATTTATTCTTGCACAAAACATCCTAGATTGCAATTCCGAGGATGACTTTGATATTGAGACCGGGTTGCATTGGAATTGAAATTCTTAGAAATATAGGCAAAATATAATTCTCACTCAAAATGATGATGATAAGTTGGTGTCATTGTAAAAGTCAAGTTTGGGATTCATCCCTTACACAAAGAGACGCATACTCCTTACTAATTCAGGGTTGGGAAGCAAGCCCCAAACTACATCTAGGACTTATGAATTGGACCCCCAAGAAAATATATACTATTGCGATCTCCGCCTCCTCCCCTTTGAAGAAGTGAACACCCAGTAAAGTGCTCTTAAAGATCATAACCTTAGTTTTGTTAAGGTTCACCACTAGTGGTCTACGATCACAAAAATTGGCAAGGAAATTGAGTTTCCTTTTTAGATGCTTGGCGGAGGATGCTAAGACGACCGCATCATCTACAAATAGGAGTAATGTAATCAAGGCATTATGTAAAAGGAAGCCATCATCAATATGTATGTTCTCCCTAAGGTATTCCTCCAACTCAACAATGAGATCTCAAATTATTCAAGAGGGGACATCCTCGCTTAACCCCAATGGTACTCCTGATGAAGTCAAAAAGTCCCTAAGTTGTGCAAAATCAACCAATAACTATCGCATGGAGCCTCATTCTAGAAATAATGAGAGGCTCATATATGCTAGTGCACAGCAAACTCTGAGACAAAGATTGTCTCAAAACAAAATTAGAGGCATTTCAAAGTGTTAAAATTAAGCAACTGGAAGAGCCATTCTTCGGGAAGATGGCATAAGACCCTAGCTGAGATTTAGGGCCCCCAGTACACTCCTGGGGTTCTTGGTCTGGGACCAAGCAGTTAGAGCCATGGCAAAAGACCCTAGTGAGGGCCCCCAATGTATTGTTGGGGTTCTTGGTCAAGGACCAAGCAATTTGATGATGTAAGTCCCTAGATGTGTTCTAGGGCCTCTGGATGTGTTCCAGGGAATCCTTGCTCGGTGCTTGGATTGATCCTTGGTTGTGTACCTTGGTGGATAAGAGCCTAGTGGTGATCTAGGGCCCCCAGATGTGTTCTAGGGTATCTTGTGTTGATGATTGCAGCTACATGAGACATTCTCCAGGACACAAACCTGAGAGAGAGCCCTTGAGAGGGGTGTGTGATTCCTATCTGAGACAGAGCTAGAATGTAGAGATGGCCTCCTCCTTACAGAGAGTTGAGAAGAACTCCAGATGATTCTCCTGTGTAACGCAGTGAGAAATGAGATCAGCAGAGTTGGACGTGCCTGTGGTTGAGCACAAGGTGAACGTGTGAAATCCCAAAATATTGGGTGCATCATCATGAGACAGAGATGAAGATGATGTATTAGCCTCCTCTGAGCAGAGAGTTGATGATGAAACTCCAGATGACTCTCCTATGTAATGCAGTGGGAAAGAAGATCTGTTGAGTGGACATGCTTGTGGACGAGCACAGGTGAACGTTATCCTAGTGGTTGAGCACTAGTGAGAAGTGGTTCTTCTGTGTAATGCAGTGAGCCAGAGATATGGGCATCCCTATGGATGTGCCCCTAGTGGCTAAGCACTAGTGGGTGTATGAGATCCCTTGCTATTTTGTTCAAGAGTCAGACCTGCCTGTAACCCTAATTGTATTGTAAAGGGTACAGGTTGGCCCCACCTTAATGTAATTGATAATTAATGTAAAAATTAATCTGGTTAATATTAATTATATTATGAGATAGAGAGGTCGGCCCTGTTGTGCCAATAGACACTTTTGTTGACAGGTCAAGTCTAATATAAGTAAAGGTAAATTTTCCATTGAGGAATCATATCTTTGGTGTGAGTTTGGAAATTTCAGCAAGTACATCTTCTTGGGAAAAGTGCGCACCTCTCTTGGGCGCTAGTCTTCTAGGGTTTGTGAGCACCCTTTTGTGTGCTAGGTTTTCTTGGTGGTGGAGGTCTTTCTCTTGAAGAATATAACAAAGGATTGGATGGGTTTTTCTTCCCTTGTTGAGAAGGGTTACCTAGGATACTTCTTGTGTTCTTGTGCATGGTGTTTCTTCTTGTGATCTTGGTTGTTGCAACATTATTGGTTATGGTTAAGTTAAATGCTAAAATGGAATGAACTTCATGCTTAACCTTGTCTATTGAGAAATCAACATGGTTTCGTCTTGAAGAACCCATTGCACAAGCAATCTTCAACCATCTTCTCTCTACTGCAAAACCGTACAACCCTCCTAGAGTTTCCAGAAATTTTGTACGACCTACCTTTCTAAAAAGTTTCAGCACTTGTCACTTGGACGTTGGGGCTAAAAATACCATAGGAGTGTACGGCCTCCTTCGGCACACCTCTAGCAAGCTTCTGATTGAAATTCCGAGCATTTTGAAATTTTGGCCCTAGGGTTTTGCTAATTTCTGCAGAAATTTCAGTATTATAGTATTAGGACGGGTCAAGCAGAACCATGATAGATTGCGAGATGAACAAACTAAGATGAGTGAGAAGATTGTTAATCTACAAGAGGAAGTCGCTCAAAATCACCTCACATTACAGCAGGAACAAGCACACTTAAGCACCCAAATCAATACAAATCACGCAGAGTTAAAAAACCAATACACTAAATTAGAGGACCTCCTATCAAGTCTTGTGAAATCACAAAACAATATCAACCCACAGCAAAATTCTTCAAATGCTTCAAATCCTCTGAGCCCGCCTAACACCCCAAACCCACAAATAAATATTCCCTCGTCTAACTAACCAAATCCCCAAAAAAGTATACCCTCATCTAACACAACAACTCCCCAAACAAATATACCTCAAGGCATGGTAGTCCATAACCAATTTCCTCCTTATACCAACTTTGCAAATCCACCTAGAGCCAAACTCAAATTGTCAAAATTTGATAGGAACGAAAAACAAGGAGTAGCCTGGTTTAATAAAGCCGAAGAATATTTCAAATCTATGGCATATATAATGACGACGAGAAAACCAGACATGCAACCATGCAATTGGAGGGAGATGCATATAATTGGTACATGTGGTGGAAAAAAAAGGATACACCATAAGTTGGACAAAGTTTAAAAACAAGTTTTTCAAAAGATTCCAAGGTTTCAAAGAAGAGTAATTCTTTACGGAACTCATGAGGTTTCACTCGTGACTGGGAAACACTACCCACAAGAGTACTTGGATTATCTACTAAACATCTAGTTCAATCGTATATAACCGGTCTAAAACCTCACATCTAGAATGAAATAAAGTTACATGATATCACAGATACGGAAACAACAATACGTAAGGCTATATCCAGAGAAATAATTTTGAAAGGTCATCGTTATAAAAATTCGATAAGACATATTCGTGACGAAAAGACATTGATTGCAGGTTCTATGGAGACAAGTGATCGCCAGGCCACAAATGTAGTAATCAAAAGCCTAACAAACATGAAGATGACAGGCCATCAGACAGTTCCATAAGCAACTCCAATGAGGATGAAGAAAGCAAAAAGAAAAATAAATGTCGTAAAATGTGGTAATAATTGTATCATTGCAAAATCGTTAACAAAAAAGAGGTAGAAGTTCCTGCTAAAAAAGGCATGTCAGATTCTAATGAAGAAGAATCACCAAACGTATTATTAGCATCAATTTCATGCATTAGACAAGGTTGTAAGGAAAATGACAAGGTTACAATCCAAGAAAAAGAAATGCAACCATTTACAACTCGTTATATTCCACCTCACTTGAGGAATAGTGGTACCATCCGTAATAATCAAGACATAAAACCCATAATTTTGTTTGAAGCAATCACAGAAAGAATGAAACTAAATACCTTGAAGCTCAAAGGAAGCCAAAAAGGAAAAGATATCACAATATTAGTAGATTCAAGAAGCACCCACAATTTCGTGGATATTAATCTCGCAAGACAATTAAATATTTTCATGTACCTTGTCAAAGGTCTCACAGTTACAACTATCGATGGCCAACCCATCCGAGGAGAAGGACGATGCCATAAGGTTTCAATAAATATCCAAAATTTGGAGTTACAAACTGGGTACTATGCTCTACCTCTTTGTGGAATAGACATGGTCTTAGGAGCAAAGTGGCTAGCGCAACTAGGAACATACGCCACAAATCTCCATGAACAATTCATCGAATTCAAATGGCACCGGAGGACCTATAACCTATATGGTTCAGAAAGCCAAGTGCTTTCGCAAAAAGAAATTACAAATCCCATACTTCCACCGCAAACAAGTATTTACCAACAAATCCAGAATTCACGTGAAATTTCGCAAGGAGAGACAAATTCCTTGCTTTGAGGACAAAGCAATTTTGGAGAGGACGACAATGTTACAAACATAAGCCTAAGTCTAATAATAAATAATAATATAATAGATAAAACATAATAATAAAGTGAACTTAATAAAATAATAATATATTATAATAATTAGAGTCATGACTCCTCGATAAGGCGCCTTGGATAATATATATCAGGTCCCCTTCAATGTAATGAGGCATCCATTAGACAATTCAATAAATTATCTATTAATATATTATTATGCCTTGAGCATTTATGTTTATTACATTACATTATCTTTATTACGCCTTGAGCATTTATCTAACCCCTATGACCTGAGTTGTATCTAGGCTAGAATCCTTCGGCCTGATGAGAACTTTTGGTTCTTGAACTCTACTACAAATCCCTTATCTTCCATAATCAAAACTGAAAACAAATTCTTCCTGAGACCTGGTACAAACAAGACATCGTCAAAACCTAAAGAATTACATCACTCGAGCTGGAAGGGAATAGTACCAACTCCCGGTACTGAGTAATTGGCATCATCACCAAGCTCAACCTATACTCCTGAGTCCTGCTTCTTCAAACTAGAAAACAATCGTCACGCTAATGCCATGTGTTGAGATGCCCCATTGTCCACATACCACGCATTCTTAGGAATCGCGCTGGTAGAAAGGCAAGATACCAACGAGAAATCCTTCTCAAACTTGGCAACAAGCTTGATCATCTGAGTTTCTACAAACACTGCTACATGCTTCTGCTACTGCTTCCCTTTACTCTTTTTCTTATCAAGACATTATCATGCATAATGATTGTGCTTATGACAACTGAAGCACTTGATTTTACTCAAGTCCTTCTTTCCTAGCTATGAGGTTAACTCCTCACCCTTTCCCTTACCCTTGTTGGGTCCTTTAGCTCTGCCTTTATTTGACTAACCAAATATAGCTAGGTTCTCTTCACCATCCTTCTTGTCGACCCTTGACTCCATCTGATTCTCCTCATGGATACAGTCATCCCAAAGCCTCTCAAAGTCAGGAATCTTTTCCCTAGCGCAAATACCTTTAACATATGGTTCCCATGAAGTTGGGAATCCATTCAATGCCATGTTCACTAGCTCTGCATCTTCAAACTTCTTCCCAACTGCTGCAAGTTGATCACGAATCTATGTGATCTTCATAAGGTAACTGATGAATGTTTATGATCTAGTCATCACTTTGGATATGAGTTTGTTCCACAATATTGTTTTCTTGTTTATGCTCTGACTCTCGTAGAGACCAACCAGGGCATCGAGCATCTCCTTAACTGTCTTCTTCAAGGATACATGAGGGATTATTATGGCATCCAAGATCATCCACTTGGCCTTCACTACCCTCTTGTTGTGAACTACCAATTCATGCAGATCTATAGGCAGAGTAGCAACGTTCTTGACAATATCCCAAAGATCATTCTCTTCTAGTAAGAGTGTAACCCTCAACTTCCATGATAAGAAATTCCAGGCACCATCCAATATGTCTTCAAACCTGAGGCTAGTTGATGTCATCTCTGAGATCTAGTACACAAACACCAAAATCTGAAAATGAAACTTTGAAACCCTTTGACTATTGGTCCTTCTTCCCTGCAGTTGATTCACCGCTGCAAATCCTAGAGAATCTCAATCAAAGAAATAAGCTTTGATACCATGTAAAAATCTCCAAGCCCTAGGTGACTAAAGTCCTTATGATGTTAATCAAATAAGTAGATTGTTGAATTTAATTATTCCAAAAATAAATTTCAAACCATAGCATTAACCACACAATAGCTAGAAATCAAATAACAGAAGCATAAAACTTAATTTCACACAACACAAGTAATCACAAAATAGAATTACTTTTTCAAAAATAGAATTACTTTTCAAAAATTACTTTTTCAAAAATATCTCGAACTAATTCCTATCTGAACTAATTCTCAACACGAACCACCCCCCAAATTCAACAGAGCAGTCCACACTTTCTCTCCTATGACCTTGGATGGAAGGAGAGCAAGGATGACTTGCTCCTACGTTCCCCCCAAGACCATACATTCAGGCCCCCTTAGTCCCTATCATCCCCTAGAGGAAATCATCCACCATTGCATCAACCCTTTCATCCACCATTGCAACAGCCCTTTCACAATGATCGACGACTACAACATCAAGCCTCCTCAACCCCCCCCCACCCATAGCCATCAAGACTACTAGGCCCTGACATCCTCTCTCTCTCTCTCTCTCAATTGACACTAGGATCTCTAGTCTTTGACCTCCCTACTATACAACCGCACTTCAAGACATAGTTATGCTTCTCTCTTTTTTGTCGTTTGTGGCCTTCAACATTGTTATATGAGTTGATTCCACACTCCCACACTATATTTGCATTGGTTGTATCGTTTAGTTGTTGATGTTAGTGGTAGCATCGGACAGGTATTTCTACACAGGTCTATGTGTCTAGACGTATGGAAATCGTCCAAAACCTTCTACTCTTGAATTTACTTTAGTTAAATGAATTATTAAAGTAAATTGTTTTTATTAATTAATTATGTAATTAGTTAATTAAGTTATTTAAGGAAAGTACTAAAAGTACTTAACATGTAATCTTAGCATGTAGTCTTCACATGCAGTCTAAATCTCAAGTGAGATTAGAAATAGATTGTAACTCACGATTATAAAAGCAAGGCTAGGGTAAAGCAAAAAGACACTTGACTGGAGTTCTGTTGAGAGAGTCGACACATAGAGTATTGGATCACGAAGGACAGTGGTTCAAGATCTTGGATAGTTGAAGAAGGACTTTTATCTACAGATCATATAGGTCAACGAGAAGAGAGAACATAGACATACGCAGGTGGGTTTCGGTTGAAGGAAGCCACAGGAGAGTGTTGGATTGTACGGAGCTTTACGTACACATCCACGGGTCACAAAGGAGACAGTTGCGAATATCCGCAGGTCACAGTGGAGATAGTTGAGGATATCCGCGGGTCATGGAAGGGAAAGTCGCGGATACCTTGAAAAGCATGCCAAAACTGGTTGTACAACAGGTCAAACCTTTCCAAGTTAGTCTGCAGTTGTATTTCTCTCAATGGGCCATTATCTCTGTTACGGGAGCCCTGATTTTATCATAATAAAATCATTCTGAGCATTGGTTTTCCCTCGGGGGTTTTTCCAGGTGCATCTACCCAAAAATATTGGTGTTTATGTGTGCATGATTTGGTTTCCTAGTTTATGCTTTCGCTGCATGATATTGAGTTGAATATTTCAGTAGTGTATTTTAGTTTTGTGAGTTGTTAATCTGATTGCAGTAAGAAAATCACTAGATAACAAAGTACCTAGGTGTTGGAGTAAGAATTTCAACATGGTATCAGAGCACACACTCTAAAGGGAAGCCAGATCAGTACAAGGGCGGTTTCCAGCAGCAGGTTATTTCCAGGATAGTTCATCAGGTCTTAGGGATGGCAGCAGCACCGTTGAGAGTTGAAAACAGATTGGATGGAGCATCAAACTTCCTATCTTGGAAAGCAAGAGTTTGGCATTGAAGGAGTATGACCTTCAAAGTTAATGGATAAAGAAATTACTCCACCGACAAATCCGCCAGCTTTAGATGCTCACATCAAGAAGGAGATCAAAGCAGAGAGGGTCCTCTTGGAGTCAATGAAGGATCATTTGATTCCTCACCTAACCGAGAAGACAACGGCCAAAGATATGCTTGATGCCTTGGTAAGTTTATTCCAAAGCAAGAAAATGAATAGTTAGATGATCTTAAGGAATAAACTCAAATCGGTTCATATGTCTAGATCAGATAATGTTACCAGTTATCTTGTGAGGATCACACAGGTGCGTGATCAACTTGCAGTCACAGCGGAGAAAACAGAGGACGCGGAACTCGTGAACATGGCATTGAAAGGTCTTCCCGAGTCATGGGAACCATTTGTCAAAGGACTTTGTGCTCGGTAAAATCTCCCAGATTGGCAGAGGCTTTGGGATGATTACATCCAGGAAGAGACTTGGGAAGAGTCTAAAGGCAGCAAGTAGGGAGGTAGTGAAGAGAACTTGTCAGTTGTCAGTAAGACAACGAAGGGAAAAGGAAAGAGTTCTAGTAAGAAGGGTAACAGTGATGGAGGATCATCACAGCCGGGGAAGATGAAGGGCTTGAGTAAAATCAAGTGCTTCTCATGTCATGAGAATGGGCATTATACATCTCAGTGTCCGGAGAAGAAGAAGAAGAAGGGTAATGAAAAGACACAGACAACAACATCAACAGAGACGCAGCTTGATGAGTTTGCAGCAAAGTTTGAGAAGGATTACTCAATGATTTCTTGCCTTTCTACTAGCACAACAGCGAGGAGTGTTTGGTTCTTGGATAGTGGTGCATCTCGTCATATGACAGAGGCACGAGAGTTATTTAGCAGTCTAACGAAAAAGGACTCAAAGGTTCATGTGGAGCTTGGTGATGATGTCAAGTATGCAGTGAAGGGAAAGGGAACAGTTACGTTCCAGCTTGAGTCAGGGGGTTCGTTAGATGGCCATGATGTGTTTTACGTACCAAGTTTGAAGAAAAATTTGCTTTCAGTCTCAGCTATAGAGGACATGGGTTTTGTCATCACTTTTTAGAAAGGGCAGTTACTCATATGTCCAAAGAAAGCTAGCCCGAAAATCACAGTGGTCGTTAGGGTTAGAGATGACACCTTATACAGGTTGCAAGATAAGCATGTTCAAGCTTTGGTACACAACAGTGACAACCTATGTGAGTTGTGGCACAGGAGGTTGGGACACCTACACTAAAGTAAAAGGCCTCACAAGTTTGGAGGCTTTGTTGCACTGATGAGCGGCATCAGTGATGCCGAACCTTCTTCATTTGAAGAAGCAGATAAATTACATGTATGGAAGGATGTCATGCTTGAGGAATACAGGTCTATTCTAAAGAACAATGTCTGGGACATTGTGCCAAGGCCAAAGGACAAATCAGTGGTTTCTTCCAAATGGATCTATAAGATCAAACATGCAACTGATAGAAGTGTGGAAAAGTTCAAAGCAAGATTTGTAGCCAGAGGCTTCACTCAGAAAGAAGGAATCGACTACAAAGAGACTTTTTCCCCTGTAGCCAAGCTCTGAGAGTTTGGTATGACAGGAAAAGTGATGTTGATGCAAATATGTACTTCAAGGTAATAGGTAACCAACCTGTTATACTAATCATGTATGTTGATGATCTCTTTCTAACATGAGATGAAGGGATAATAGCCTGGTGTAAGAGGGAGTTAACCTCAGAATTCGAGATGAAAGGCTTAAGCTTGATGCATTACTTCCTAGGATTGGAAGTGTGGCAAAGACAGGGCGAGATATTTTTGGCACAAGGAAAATAAACAGTGGATGTACTAAAGAGGTTTGGTATGATGGATTGCAAATCCATGTCTACTCCGATGGTTACCAACCTGAGGAAGCTGCATGATTCTGATACAGGTTCAGATTTGGTGGATCCCACCATGTATAGGCAATTGATTGGATCATTGATGTACATGATCCACACCAGGGCAGATATATGTTATGCAGTGATTGCAATGAGTCAGTTCATGACTGAACCAAGACAGAGCCACTGGGTGGCAGCAAAGCACATCTTGAGATATCCCAAAGGGACCATTACTTATGGTCTGAGATATACATCCAGTGGTGGTTTAATTTTGCATGGGTATGCAGATGTTGACTGGGCAGCAAGCCCAGTGGATAGGAAGATTACTTCTGGATATTGTTTCAGTTTAGGATCTGCTATGATCTCTTGGTCAAGTCGGAAACAGGGATCCATTGCACAGAGTACAGCAGAGGTTGAGTACATTACAGCAAGTGATGCTATCAAGGAAGCAGTATGGCTCAAAAAATTGGTTTCTGGGTTGTTTGGTGACAAGATCGAGACGATGGTGGTTCACTATGATAATCAAAGTTGCATAAAATTGACATAAAACCCAGTATTTCACGACAGGTCAAAACATATTGACATGAAGTACCACTACATCCAAGACTTGGTCCAGAGAAAAACTGTAAATTTACAGTACATAGCCACGAGCGAGCAGGTAGTTGAGATCCTGACCAAGCCTCTGACCTCAAGACAGTTTGTGCAGTTGAGAGGAAAGCTTGGTGTGGCTGAGAATCACTCCCTCACTGAGAGGGAGTGGTAAAATTGGCAGCATCGACAGTCATTCTCCAATGAGAGACCATATGGGCGACCCTGAGCCTAGCCAGGGAGATTTGGAGAATCAACCAATCTTGTGAGGTATTGACAAAAGCTAGGGGGAACATACAACCTCTGTGAGTCAAACCAAAAGTCAAGACGAACGAGATGCTATCTAAGTCTAATGCAAAAGTCAGGGGGAACGTACAACCTCTGTGAGCATAGACAGTCTAATGCAAAATTCAAGGGGAACGTACAACCTCTGTGAGCATAGACAAACTAGTGCAAAAGTCAGGGGGAACATATAACCTCTGTGAGCCTAGTCAAGCCTTGTGAGCCATGAGCAAAAGTTAGGTTGAATATAAAATTCCTATGAGCTAGAAACAAACGATATTCCTAATATTGCAAATGATATAAATGTATTGATCTAGTGCGTTGGCATGTGTAACATTATCCACCATGAAGAGAAATTTGAATTTCCTTGTTAAGAGTCGAATTGAAACTGAAGTCTCAAGTCTAGTTCTATTTTCGAACTAAAGTGTAATGTTGAGTTGTAACTGAAGTCTCGAGTCTAGTTCCATTTTCGAACCAAAGTGTAATGCTGAGTTTTAATTGAAGTCTCAAGTCTAGTTCTATTTTCGAACTAAAGTGTAATGCTGAGTTGTAACTGAAGTCTCAAGTCTAGTTCTATTTTCGAACTAAAGTTTAATGCTGAGTTAAGTCAAGCATGCTTTCACAGATCTATTTCGAGCCCTCTCCACTTCTCCTCCATTCCTTTATAAGCAGAGGTCGACCCCTCTCTTCTACACAGTTCTCTGCAGGTCAAGGGTGAGGCATATAGAGGCGCATATCAGTGCTGCATATCAGTGCTGCATATCTGTGTTGTAGATCAGCATAATAAAGGCGCATATCAGTGTTGCATATCAGCATATAGAGACAGCATAATTAGAGGCATGTATCAGTCAATTAGAGGCAATCTCAACAGCCCATATCAGAGCTGATATATCTCAGTGTTTGAAAGCAACTAGGATACATCTATATCAGCAAGTTCTCTTAGTTCTTTGTCAGGTCAAAGTCAACTTGGCAAGCTCTTTAAGAGAAGAGTATTCATGGTGGATATTTGTAAGTGATCTTACATTATTAATGCAATAAAGGAACATCGTTTGCTGGGGGTTTTCTCCCTGTACAGGGTTTCCCCAGGGTATATGTGTTGTTGATGTGCATGCTTACGTATTTACATGATTATTGATATTCAGTTATGATTCTATATTGTTGAAATGTATTAAGCTGAAATCAAAGTGTTGAAGAATTCAAAGAAATAATCCGCTTAAGAAATCAAGCTCAAAATTTAACAAAAGAGAACGGCCAAAGATATGTTTGATGCCTTGGTAAGTTTATTCTAAAGCAAGAACATGAATAGGAAGATGATCTTAAGGAATAAACTCAGATCGGTTCATATGTCTAGATTAGATAATGTTACCAGCTATCTCATGAGGATCACACAGGTGTGTGATCAACTTGCAGTCACAGCGGAGAAAACAGAGAACGCAGAGCTCGTGAACATGGCATTGAAAGGTCTTCCCAAGTCATGGGAACCATTTGTCAAAGGACTTTGTGCTCGGTAAAATCTCCTAGATTGGCAAAGACTTTGGAATGATTACATCCAGGAAGAGACTCGAGAAGGGTCTAAAGGCAGCAAGCAGGGAGGTAGTGAAGAGAACGTGTCCTGTGTCAGTAAGACAACGAAGGGCAAAGTAAAGAGTTCTAGTAAGAAGGGTAACAGTGATGGAGGATCATCACAGCCAGGGAAGACGAAGGGCTTGAGTAAAATCAAGTGCTTCTCATGTCATAAGAATGGGCATTATACATCTCAATGTCTGGAGAAGAAGAAGAAGAAGGGTAATGAAAAGACACAGACAACAACATCAACAGAGACGCAGCTTGATGAGTTTGCAGCAAAGTTTGAGAAGGATTACTCAATGATTTCTTGCCTTTCTACTAGCACAACAGCGAGGAGTGCTTGGTTCTTGGATAGTGGTGCATCTCGTCATATGACAGAGGCACAAGAGTTATTTAGCAGTCTGACAGAGAAGGACTCAAAGGTTCATGTGGAGCTTGGTGATGGTGACAAGTATGCAGTGAAGGGAAAGGGAACAGTTGCGTTCCAGCTTGATTCAGGAGATTCGTTAGATGGCCATGATGTGTTTTACGTACCAGGTTTGAAGAAAAAATTTCTTTCAGTCTCAGCTATGGAGGACATGGGTTTTGCCGTCACTTTTCAGAAAGGGAAGGTACTCATATGTTAAGAGAAAGCTAGCCCGAAAAGCACAGTGGTCATTGGGGTTAGAGACGGCACCTTATACAGGTTGCAAGATAAGCATGTTCAGGCTTTGGTACACAACTGTGACAACCTATGTGAGTTGTGGCACAGGAGGTTGGGACACCTACACTACAGGGCATTGTCGATTCTAAGGGAGATTGTTAAAGGTCTTCCAGAGTTCAGTATTGAGTAGCAGGGAGTGTGCAGAGGGCGTGCACTTGGCAAGAATGCCAAGGCTGCTTTTCCAAGCAACAAGAGTAAGTCGAAGGGTATCTTGGATCTTAAACATTCAAATGTGAGTGGATCGATGTCGTTAGCATCATTACAGGGATCATCATACTATGTGATGTTTATTGATTATTTTCCCAGGAAAACCTAGATCTTCTTTATGAAGACCAAGGATGAGGTCTTCAATCAGTTCAAAGAGTTCAGGACTTAGATAAAGAGCCAGACATGGATGAAGATTAAGGGCTTGAGGTCGGATAATAGGGAAGAGTACAGTTCCAATGACTTCAAGGATTTCAACAAGGAGGCAGGAATCAAGAGGGAGTTGGCAGTCTCATACAACCCTTAGCAGAATGGGGTTGCAGAGAGAAAGAATTGGTCCATCATGGGTTATGCCAAGGTTATGATACATGATCAGGATTTGCCCATGTTTTTGTGGGAAGAGGCATGTAATACGGCGGTGTATGTGCAGAACAGGAGTCCTCACAGGATATTGGGGGACAAGACTCTGGAGGAGGTATTCTCAGGGGTGAAGCCAGAGATAGGAAATTTGAGGATCTTTGGTTGTCCAGTTTACATCCATGTGTCAATGGAGAAGAAGACAAAGTTGGAGCCTTCAGAACAGAAGGGTATATTTGTGGAGTACAGTGAGAGCTCAAAGGCTTATAGGATCTTCATTCCAGCACAGGGGAAGACAGTTGTGAGCAAAGATGTGAAGTTTGAGGAGAACTTAGCATCTAGGAGTACTCAAGACTCATCAATAGTGAGAGAGGACAAGGAGCAATAGGCTCTAAAGGATGAGCAACAATCAGCAATTCAGACTTTAGGTGGAGAGGAGGAGTTAGCCCCTTCCAGCCCTGTGAGAAGACCCAGGTGGCTAGTACAAACATTGAGGGATGTTGGTGAGGCTCCTAGGAGTGTGGTCAGAGAGCGTAGGCCTCCGAAGAAGTGTCTGAACTATATGGCACTTATGAGTGGCATCATTGATATTGAGCCTTCCAGTTTTGAGGAAGCAACAAATCAGCAAGTATGGTAGGATGCCATGGTAGAGGAGTACACCTCTATTATGATGAATGATGTTTGGGACAGTGTCGAGACCGGAGGGGAAGTCAATTGTGAGTTACAGGTGGTTCTACAAGATCAAGCATGTTGCAAATGGTAGCATAGAGAAGTTCAAGGCGAGGTTTGTGGCGAGAGGGTTCTCCCAGAAAGAGGGAGTGGACTACGAGGAGACATTTGCTCCAGTCGCCAGGTATGCTTCTATTCAAGTTGTTATTTCTATTGCTCCAGTTATGAAGTGGAGGATGCATAAGATGGGTGTGAAAACATCGTTCCTCGACAGGATCATTGAGGAGGAAGTATACATTGAGCAACCTCAGGGATTTGAGGTACATGGCAGGGATTCTCATGTGTGTAGGCTTAAGAAAGCCTTGTACGGGCTCAAACAGGCACCCAGGGCATGGTATTCTAGGATCGTGGATACTTGCAGAGTATGGGCTTTACCAAGAGTGAGGTGGATCCTAACTTGTACTTCATACTTGTTGGAGAGGATCCTCTCATCTTGGTTCTATACATTGATGATTTATTTCTCATAGGTGCAGAGGAGCTTATTGCAGGGTGCAAAGTAGATTTGGCTAGTGATTGAGATGAAGGACATTGGCTTGATGCATTATTTCTTGGGGTAAGAGGTATGGCAGGTATCGGGAGAGATCTTCCTTGGACAAGCGAAGTATGCAGTAGAGATCTTGAGGAGATTCAGGATGGAGGATTGTAAACCGATGGCTACACCTATGGTTACCAATCTAAAGAAGATTGACACTTCTGATTCAGAGTTGGTGGATCCCATGATATACAAGCAGCTGGTAGGGTCCTTGATGTATTTGGTCAACACCAGACCAGATATTTGTTTTGTTGTGAACTAATAGAGTCAGTTCATGGTAGATCCAAGGCAGGTGCATTGGATCACAGCAAAGCATGTGCTCAGGTACTTGAGAGGCACAATGGAATATGGATTGAGATGTCTTGGAGGAGATGGAGTAGAGTTGCAGGGATATACTGACTCGAATTGGGCAGGCAACGCAATAGACAGAAAGAGCACATTGGGGTGTTGCTTCAGCTTGGTATGAGTAGTGATTACTTGGTTCAGCAAAAAGAAAACTTATGTAGCACTCAGTTCGGCAGAGGCAAAGTATATGGCAGCAAGTATGGCTAGTTGTGAATCCATTTGGCTTCACAAATTGCTTACAGGTTTATTTGGTCAGGAGTTGGGGCCTACGGTGATATACTGCAATAATCAGAGTTGTATCAAACTCTCCAAGAATCCAGTATTCCATGACAAGTCCAAGCACATTGAGATCAGATATCACTTCATTCGAGATAGGATCCAGAAAGGAGCAGCGAAGCTTCAATATAATTCCATAGATGAGCAGGTTTCAGATATTCTAACCAAACCCTTGGAGAAAGGGAAGTTTGTATTCTTCAGAGACAGACTTGGAGTGGTGCAGAATACCTTTCTCACTAAGAGGGAGTGTTGATGTTAGTGGTAGCATCGAACATGTATTTCCTCACAGGTCTATGTGTCTAGACTCTAGACATGTGGAAATTGTCCAAAGCCTTCTACTCTTGAATTTACTTTAGTTAAAGATATTATTAAAGTTAATTGTTTTTATTAATTAATTATGTAATTAGTTGATTGAGTTATTTAAGGAAAGAACTAAAAGTACTTAACATGTAATCTTGGCATGTAGTCTTCACATGCAATCTAAATCTTAAGTGAAATTAGAAATAGATTGTATCTCACGATTATAAAAGCAAGTCTAGGGTGAAGGAGAAAGACACCTGACAGGAGTTGTGTTGAGAGAGTCGACACATAGAGTATTGGATCACTAAGGACTGTGGTTCAAGATCTCGGATAGGTGAAGAAGGACTTTCATCTAGAGATCATACAGGTCGAGGAGAAGAGAGAATAGAGGCATATGCAGGTGGGTTTCGGTCGAAGGAAGCCACGGGAAAGTGTTGGATCATACGGAGCTTTCCGTATAGGTTTTCCGTACACATTCGTTGGTCACAGTGGAGACAGTCGTGGATATTTGTGGGTCATATACGGGCAAGTCACAGATACCTCAAAAAACATGCCAGAAATGGTCGTATACTAGGTCAAACCTTTCCAGGTTAGTCTGCATTTGTATTTCTCTTAGTGGGCCATCATCCCTGTTGCAGGAGCCCTGATGTTAGCATAATAAAATCATTCTCAGCACGGATTTTCCCTCCGAGGTTTTTCCAGGGGTATCTACCCAAATATATCGGTGTTTATGTGTGCATGATTTGGTTTCCTAGTTTATGCTTTCGTTGCATGACATTGAGTTGAGTATTTTAGTAGTGTATTTTTGTTTTGTAAGCTGCTAATCTGATTGGAGTAAGGAAATCACTAGATAACAAAGTATCTAGGTGCTAGAGTAAGAATTTCAACAATAGTCCCATTGATTTTGTTTTGTGGTTATTTGTTGGAAATTAATATAAATATTATGACTTATCTTATCTTATATATCTAGAATGCATACCAAATGTGTGGAAATCACAAATCCTAAAATACGTGGGGAGGATCAAACAAAGCAATAGATATAGTAGTTGATCCCTACTTTTCCACATCACTTCATAATTTAGCTAGCAAAGGACATGACCATACTGGGGTGGAGAGTCATGATGGATTATGGCCCATCTTTTTCCATTCTAGCCACTACCACCTGCAGTGTAGCTTTTTTAAGTTCTTCAACGTGCATCCATGTCAGATCCTCATCCATAAAGATCTTATTAGGAAACAAGGGAGTCGTTTTCTAGGTTATAAAGCATGAATATGATCATCAAAGGACCAAAAGTGAATGATAAGTGTAGATGTGATTGTCACACATGCTCGTTGAAACTTGAAGGTTGATGTCCTTCAAGTCTAAGGTGTCGTGGATGAAGGAATGGCCACCCTATAGAGGGTCAAAAGAGCAAAGACCACGAGCTTTTATTATTAAATTCCTTGGTACACTCATATCTTTCCACCTCAAACCTCATTTGCATTGCTAGCTCCACAATTGGAGAAGTGCCCGACAAATCATTTAAAATGATAAGCATGAAAAAACTTGAAACAACTCAAAATCAAAAGAATAAAACAACTTTGAAAGTAAAGTGAAGGTTTTAGTTGTAATGAAGTCCAATTGTTGGGAAAAAACAAAGCATCCATTATGTGTACAACTAAAACAAATGTCATTTGAGAAGCTATTGTGATTGGACATCTTTTGAGTAGCATTAGACTTTTACACATGGACACAAATGCATCTAGTGGCATATTGGAACAGTTAACTCCTATTTGTCTTGTGTGCTAGTGGTTATTTAGTTATATAGCTTGTTGTTGCATAGTTTATGGTTAAGTAGAGAGTGTCTCTACATAAGTAGCCTTCCTGAGTGATTTTAGGAGGTTGTTGGATGAGAGCTAGTTTAGCTCCTAAGTTAATGCATGGTTGAGATATTCTCTCAACTAATTGTTAGTGTGCTAAGCTAAGTTGCACGAAACGGGGAAACGATACGAAGTTTCCGAAACAGATACGATACGAAACAGGCCCTCAAAAAATGGAAACGTCGGGGGAAACACCGTATATATATATATATATATATATATATATATATATATATAGTTTTTAAAAAAATAAAGCATTATATTGCAAGAAAAACATAATGATATACATAAATGACATTTTAGAAGGAAAACTACCTAATCCTAGCCTTAAAATATGGTAGAAAAAGCTTAACATG
>ML783260.1:124991-138357 GCA_009831015.1 Picea engelmannii | reverse complement strand
AAGAATTTAACATTACCATTAGGGAATGCCTTGGGAGCGAGGGGGGGGGGACGCTCCCTGCAACTATGCTCCCATAGCTGATGAATATTATTCATTACATGATGCAAGTAACCCTAACTGGAAGTTTGGGGGCCCCACGACCCCTTTATTTGCCCAACTTCCCTTTGAAAGCTGCGGAAACCTGGCTGTACGGGCGCGGTACGGCCCCGAAACGCGGTTGGTCGTACCGTACGGCGTTTCCCTTTCGAGAAACGCCGTACGGTACGGCCAGCAGCGTTTTGGGGCCGTACCGTACGGTTTCCGGCTCCGAAACAGAGGGGGGGGGGCGTTTCCTGCAACTTAGGTGCTAATATAGTGTGTCTATCTTTAGGCAAATTTTCACGTATTTATATGTGTACGATTATATTGTTGAATAGAACAATCAACATAGTTTTGTTGAGAAAACTCTCTAGTCTCAATTTTCTAATATGGTATCAAAATCAGTCTCAAGTTAACTCCCTCACTGGAGGTCCTACGAACATGAGAGAGATTTGAGCATTTGATCCTCATGAGAGTAGAGGACAGACTAGGAGTAGATTAGAGAGTTTCATGTTTAGGAAGTGTTGTAGTTTACAGAGAGTTAAAGGCAACAAGCATAACTTACTATCGTGACCATGCGTTAAATAACCGAAGGTGAATGGAGATACAAAGATCTGCAAGATTTTGGTGTTGCAAATAGAAGCAAGGGATTGGAAGACAACCCCCTATGTGATAGGTTAAGACAGGGTATATATGAAGCCAGTGAGGAATATTTATTGATGGTGTTGAGATCAACCGATTGCACTAGACTAAATCCATCATTGTTATATGGAGGATGGTTCATAGAGACCATTGTTATACTGAGCAAAAGTAAATGCCAAAAGTTCTAAGAGCCAACATTTTGTTTGACTATTAGGAGTGCTAGTGAAGGGGGAGAATAAATATTGGTCTAATCAATCCGAAGAAAGAGTCTTTTGGATGTTGAAAGGGAACAATTTGACAATTTATGCTTCGCCTTGCTCATGATTGGAGTGTTGGTGCTCACCATATTGGCAACCACATACCAACCCAAGGAGATGTCTGAATCGATCAAAACATGTTGCTCATGGAGAGGAAATCAACTGTAGACCAACTAGGTAAATCCATATACCTATTAGTAATTGTGGTGAATCCATTGTTTCCTGCAAGGTTTCTAAAGCTACAAATCAAGAAGGGACCTAATCTATTTCTTCAGATTTTGGTCATATATGGTGCTTGGTGCAAGTGTAAACCTATGATTTCCTAGAGTTGAAAGATCGACATCCATGGTTTCCCCTTCCATGTTCTTGACGACCATGGCCTCGAATACCCTAAGCATGAATCTTGCCTCAATGCCCATTCGGCAACCGATTTGAACTGAGAAACAACAACATTGATGCCTAGTGTCTCTAATTATTGTCGTGCTTCATCTTTTTGTGAGCTACTCATCCACCATTATGAAGCTCACTAAGGAAAAGTTGCAGCAAATGAGGGAAATGACCAAGAACGAGATCATCATGAGCAACACACTCCTGGTCGTGGTGGGTCTTTGGATAATTGTAGGATTTCAAATCTCAACAAGATGATCTAAACTTCTAATTGATTGCAGTCCATAGTCAAGAGAAACAAGAGGAATGATGTCCTATTGAAGATAGTAAAGATGGAGTTGTCTAGACCATGCATGCTTGTGGTGTTTCAAAATATAGAGGAATTCGATGAATGTCTGGATTTCCATTGCCATATGTATGGCAATAACAGTAGTAGGCATGATAGTTATCAAAGATTCATGAAGTTCCAATCGAAGTCATTCACCATTTTCGTAGTTGCAGTGGGATACAAAGGAGTTAGATTTCAATAAGCATCAAACAAACATAATAAGACGTAATAAGAATCATGTGGATCTTGATATGTTGTTGCACGAAGCTGCACCAAAGCAACGTACTAGTGAAGATTGTGGATAAAAATGGAATGTGAGTTTTGTGTTGTCTGGGAAACCAAGAGGAGCAACATAGCATGAAAAATAAAGGTATATTATTTTTTGTAATGAGGCCTTTAAATAGATTATCTAAGTTGCCTGACTTGATAAACTCTTGAGTCTTTCCACTAGGAAAACAACAAAAGAATAGTCATATGGATTACTTTTGTAAGCTAACTTGTTTTTAGAGTGATATGGTGAGTATGAGAATGTTATTTTACCAAAATAATATATGTAAAGGGTGCAAATCACATAAGTTGAAAAGATCACAAGGGAAATATTTAATAGGCCAAATAAGCTATTGGTTTCACTATGTGTTGACATTGAAATCACAATGTTGATTTGAAATGACATTGAACTCATGTAATGTTCATGGGCTTGGTCATGTAATAAGTGTTTATTTGGAAGCAATTGTAGAGATCCTTCCTCATTCATACTATTCATGTTGAAGGGTAGCCCAGGTAAGTGTCAACCGAGCAAAACATGTTGAACAACATATCTATCTAACAAAATCTTCGGTCAAAACTCAATCTACTAATACAACCACTCGAATCTTAGTCGACCAGTAGATCAATGGATCAACAAAAAATAAAAGGGCAATTTTACTGCGATGCAAACAATTAAATAGATCTATAGGATGTTAGCAAGAACATGTTCAAATGTTTCCATGACCAGTGATCAATCCAACCACACTCAACCCTAGTAGTTTGCACTAGGCCAAAATTTTGTGTTTCACACCACCTCCACAAAGACCTGTAAGAAGTACTACAATCATTCCATGAACGTTGATTCCTAGACATACTTCTTCGATCTCTATGTTGAGGATGCTGATATGGTACAGAACTTTGTTTCTATTGAACAGAAGGTACAAGCTCATATTCCTACTCAACCAAAGGTGCAAGGTATCTCTACAAATCAACAACAACAGTTTCCAATTTTGGCATATCATTGTCAACCAAATCTTCAGTACACTCAACAAAATCATCAACAGTTAGTTGTTTTTCCTGCAACACAGTCGGATTACTTTTTCCTGCAACAAACACAGCAATTGATGTAAAGCCACTTTTATTTGTTGATGACGTCCCATCATATCCAAGACCTGCTCTAACTGATCTGAGTTCAAGAATAATTTGAACAACAATACTCTATCCACCCTCCCCAAGTCCACTGCTAGTATAGCCCATCTTACTCAATAGCAAGGATCCAATACCTATAGTATGTTTTTCAAACTATGGAGCAAACTTAACAACAACTGCCAATAAGGCATGAAAAGAGACCACACCATCAACATCATCCTTCTTACAATCAACAATGCTACTAACATTATCATTAGATGCATCATCATAAGCATCTATAGAAAAAGTAGTCGAAGAGGAGTTTTCAAACACACCATCAATCTCCTCAACATTAGACTTCTTCACAACATTCTACAGTCAACCAACTTCTAGTTAAAGACCCTTTTTCCAATCCTACAATCCCTAAATAGTCTCATCTTTCTCAACCATCTACAACGGTAAAAAATCATAATCTCTCTCTAAATCCTATTATTCGTCAGGCAATCGGACATTATCTACCTGGAGGGGAGCAGCTTCCTCACAAAGCTCATCAACAGACACCTACAAGAAGGAAGCCTCATTCTCAAACTGTGTATTGGCTTTATCCAACCCATTAATCTTCTCCTTCAAACCTTCATTTTCTATCCACCGTTGAGCAACAGTGGTTTGCAAGGAAATAATTTATGTACAAAGGCGATCAAGGTATCCCTCCAATTTCTTCAAAAACAAATCGAAGGCACCCATATTTAAATAGGCTTGAAAACTTTATAAGTCCATTGTTGTTATTTGTTGGTCAATCTTCAACTAGGTCAAAATACACACTCCAATGTGTGGTTGATAAACTCAATACAACATTAATATACCAAAAAATAGTAAATCCCCAAGGATAAAGGTCCCTAGTATTTAATTTAAAAAATCCCAAGCAACATAGCAACAGCAACATGCTGCCTCCAAAGCTCATATAACCAAACAATAGCAATATATACTTCCAAAGTGATAATGTAACCAAGAGGTTAAAGAACTCAGGTGGACTAGAAAGAGTCCAAGTTGTAAGGACGAGGTGTCATCCAAGGCATTGTATCTCATTATTTGCTTGACTCGGTGTTGTGCTTTTAGTTAGTTGAATTCTTGAGGGTGTGAAGACGTCAATTGCCGCAAAATGTAAATCCAACTATTGGGATTGGATATCGTATAGGTTAATGTCTCGTGTAAGAGATGGAATCATGTTATCCTCCATAGTGTGTGTGGGTAAAGTTCAAGAAAGAGCACCACAAACAAGTAATGGTTCTCAGTTGCGAATAAAGGGTCAAAATTGCATAGCTCTGATGAAAGATCTATTTAAATCAATATGTCATTGTAAGTAACATTGAGTCTGCCTAACTTAATGTTACAAGTATTTGTCTATGTTGGAAACAATCACTCCAGTATTGGACAAGATTGTTTTGCAAGATACAAACCATTGAAGAAAAAGACAAAGACACCAATTATGTGCATGACTCCAAAGGAACAAGAGGAGTAAATCAGCAAAGGAAAGTATTGTGGTCTTCTATTACTTTGGGCAAGGTTTAAAATTTGCATCAAAAGAGTAATGTAATTGGGCACATAGTTGTAAGACCTATTTAGGCATGTATAACCCTAATCTGGTTATGCAGCATTGGACTCATGGTTCGGAATTCAACAATGATTGTGTGACATTGAACTCATGGTTGGAGGTTTGATGTGCACTATTGAGTTTCCCTAAACGGGAGGTTGTTCACAGATATAAAGAGTTGGTAACATTTGTGTGTCGGGTGGGCAATTTGTTGGTTTTAGACTCTAGGTGATGTTGGACCATGTGCATTGGAATCAAGTAAGATTCATGGAACAAATGTTAGTGAAGAGCGAGGAGTATTGGTTGCATTGGTTAGCTCTTGGAAATTGTTGATGGAGTTTTTTGCACATTCAAGGGAAGTTTATCAAGGAGTCGAATGACCCATGTAGGTGAAGGACTTCCTACTATACCAACAGTGACAGCAGTTGAGGACCCATGTATTCTAGTGGATGGTTGTTCCTTTATATGGACTTTAACAATTTGGTGGTGACTCTATGCTCGAGGTACAAGATATGAATACCAAGTCAGACCAAATGAAGACTTTGTAGTGTGCAAGCATCATTAGCATCTTCAGAAGCATTTGTAGCAATAGACCATAGAACAATGAAGACCTCAATGGGGAGTATTAGAATAGCTAACTCCTACTACTCTTGTGTGCTAATAGTTATTTAATAATATAGTTTGATATTGTATTGTTTATTGTCAAGTAAAGAGTGCCTTTAAGTAAATAGCCTTCTTGAGTGATTTTAGGAGGTTGTTGGACGAGAGCTAGTTTATCTCCAAAGTTAGTGTGTGATTTTGATATTCTCTCAACAAATTGTTAGTGTCCTACGATCATGTCCATCTTTAGGCAAAGCTTCGTGCATTTATATGTGTACAATTATATTGTTGAATAAAACAATCAACACAGTTTTGCAAAGGAAACTCTCTAGTCTCAATTTTCTAATATGGCATAGTGGTCAAATTTGTTAGATACCGACATGCGCCCAGACCGATGCACACACACCTCAGGTCTAGTCTATGTTCTCAACAGTATACACAAATTTTACACAATTTGAACTTTAAACATAAACACACCGAGATGCCTAACTATTTAGAAAAGCGAAAAATAAACCAACAATTGAATCATGCATAGGTACACAAGAATTTAATGCCCAAAATCACTAGTTCATAAATCTAGAACAATGAGCTCCCGTATCAAGGAAAATGGCTCAATCTCACATAAAGGAAAATACCAAATACACTTACAAGACACTTTTGAAACCCTCCTGGCTTTCGTGTCCAAGTTTGTTGTTCTAAGGCTAAGAGTTCTGGCATCCCTTGTCACCTCAAACCCTCCTCTGCCTCTGCAACCTTTGTACAAGTTTGGTTGAGTCCTTCCAGACTTATACGTTGTCCTTCGCTAAGGCTCCTAGCCTATAGCTGAGTCCTTCCAGCCCCCGGCCTACCTCCTCTCCTTTCTTACCAAAAATGAGGATAAAAAACTAGTCCTCTCAGTAAAACCAATTCAGCAAAATCTTGAGAAATTCCCAACTTACAAATTTGCTGCAAACCACCTGTACGGCCTGCTGACGTCAATCGTACAGTTGCTAACGTCAGTCTGTATGTACCTGCTCTTGCCCAGAAAATCATGTCGTACGTCCCCACACATACGCGACTGTATCCACAAAGACCAGCGTACATACGCGATTGTTTCCACTGCAACCTACGTACATACGCGACTCTCTCCACTGAGACCTGCGTACATGTACGGAACACTGTACGGACACTTCTGTACGATCCGCGCGACACATGCAACTTCTTCCCTTCTACAGCTGTCCTCCACATGTGATTCAGGTGGATATCGGTGGCCACCCACCTTTTCCAACTGGCTCAAAACAGTTTTCTGGCAATTTTGGTAATTTACTATTTTGAGGGCTCAAAGCAGTTTTTAACTTCCAGAGCCATTTTGAGGGCCTAAATGAAGGTTTTTCGGGATCGAGATTCTCAATGATAGCCGAAGGCATGATTGAGCCCCCAAAATGAATCTCCTCGACGATACCTTTCCAACGGGCTATCATGCACCTAAAACGGAGATCGTATGCAAAAGTTAAGACTCCGAGAAGTTGATGTACTAACTTACCCAAACAGGGCCCACATGACTTTTGGCACTTCATCTCCTAGGGTTAGGTTTTTGATGTCTAGGATTTTTGGCATTCCTGTCTACTGTAAAAAGGCCTTCAAAGCCTCATTGTAATCATCGTCTTGGGAATGCGAGTAGCCGTCACATCTCTTCTCAGAGATAAGCTGCCACCATTCTAGCAAGTCTTTCACTCTGTATTTTTACAGTCTCTGTACATTTCTTTCATTAATAGAAATCGTGTATTACAGTATATCTGTGTTTATGGTTGCATCTCTGATACATTTGTGTTATATTATTGGACATCTGCGATATCTCTGTGCAATTCTTTATTATATCTCCGCTCTCATTTTGTGCCGAAAATAATCTGGTTCAACATGTGCAGCCTTCCTCACCTCACACATGTGATTTCCTTGCCAAGAACAAAAATAAAAGATCCATAACCCTCGGCCAGATTTGCCAAAGTTGCAGAAATTCCCTTGCTGAAATCACCAAGCTCCTTGGCACAAATGCAAACTCACTTATGCCAACTCCATTATGTCACAATGTCACTATAAGATTTGTTACAATCTATCCTCTCCTTATATAGGAGTCTAATGTGATTTTAGAAGCCCTTAGCTTACCGAGTCTAAGAAGCCCTCCACTAAACTCAACATTAAATTAGAATAATTTAATCACTCATGTGGGTGTGAAGCCCTAACCATAGTTTTAAAAACCAGAACCGGTCGAGGTTCCAACGAGAACCGGAACCGGAACCGGTAATGAACCAGTCAAACCTGTTTCAATGAACTGGTTTTTTAAAAAATACATAAAATATTTAAATTTTAACGAAAAAAATATATTTTTAAAATTTAAATAGTGTTTCCAAAGCATTAGAGACAATTAGAGACAACATATCCAAAGTATGTTCATGAATATATCAAAAGGACACCAAGTGCAATACATATCTAGAGATCAGAACATAAATACATAATCAAGGAGGCTCTAAATGGCCTCTACAATATCAAATAACATACTAACAAGAGTCAAGACTACAAGTCACTATCTTATTAATCAACATGATCAACGATCAATCATCACTACTGCTAGAAGTAAAAATGGCATGAGCATCCTCACCCTCGGCATCATCATCTGTCTCTGACTCAGACTCGAACTCGGCCTCAAACTCATCATCTAAATGCTCCCAAATGTTGAATAAGAGAGGTGTGAGGCACTTAGAGGGGAGTGAGAGTGTCTTATAGACTAGAATTAGGGTTTAGGGGATCTTAGGTTTTAGGTTTTAGGGGGTTTTAGGTTTTAGGTACCGAACCGGCCAGTTTATGACGAAACAGACCGGTTTGGTACCGAACCGACCAGTTCTTTACCAAATCGGTCAGTTCCGTCATAAACCCGCTAGCTAGTTCGGTTTATTGGCCGGTTTGAACCGGTCAACCATCAAACTGGTAAAACCGGCCAATTTTGGTTCCGGTTCATTGGTTTTTAAAACACCCTCCCCAACAGATGCACATGAAGCCCCAACTTCATTCCAAGGGAATTTTCACCGAAACGAAAGTGCAATTGGGTGTCAACAAAGATTCTCACACGCCCGACGCCAAGGCCATGTGAGAATACTTGCCTGAAGCTACAAAACATCAACATTCCCTCTTAGCAAGGGAGGTATTCTCACCCTCTCCAATATCTCCTAGAAGTAACTCTATCCCCCACACTAGAAGTGACTCTGTCTCCCATACTGGATCTGCTGCCATAGCTGCACTCCAATCCTCCTGACTGGTTGCTCCCTCTGTCACCGAAGCAAATCCTATTGTATGGCATGATCCCATCTTGAAAGACACCCTACTGCTAGAAGCCTCTCGCTCCTGAGTCTCCTACCTGGCCATCTCAACCCATGACACCCTCCTGACAATCTTGGAAGATGCCTCTGAGAGATTGACTCTCCCTCTGAGCCTGTTGACTCCCTCTGAATCTGTTGACCCCCTCCGAAGTCAGGCTCCCTCTGAGTCTACACAACCTTTGAAGCTACATGCTCCCTATCCATTGTCCCTCTGCTTCTGTTGGTCATGGCTCGCATAGGTTGATCGTTCTACCTATACATGTTGCTCTCTCTAACTCCAAGACCAATACTATGTCTGAGCTAGATCCTCTGGGCATGAATAACACATGTCCATCCCGAAACAACACTGCATAGCCCTTCTCCTCAATCGCAGAGGCTGAGAACGCACTCCTAGCACCCACAGAACATTTTCCACTCGCAACACATCTCTTGACTCCATCTGGAATGACACTGTACGAGATCCTCGCACTACATGCTTGGTCCTCATACCAAGATCCACGTACATACCTAAGTCAAACTCTGTGAAGCTCTCGAACAAATCATGTGCCCCTATCATATGTCAATGGCTCTCGATGTATAAGAACCTTGCAATCCTCCAAGGCAAGTGTCCTGCTTACCCGAGTCATGACCATCCAATGAACTTCTGCCCAAATCCATCATCCAAGTCACAAAACTCTCTGTGTCTACACACGTACTGCAACTGAACCTGTGTCCTCTCTCTGAAACAATCCCAAGATGCGGATGCACACTCAGTCTAGTCCACTCTAGACCTCTACAAGTGTCCTCATCCTCCTAGGTCAAATACCTCATACATTGTCGCTCCTAGACATTGTGCAACTCTCTAGCCCAATGAAGACTCTATCTCATCAAACTGTCATACATACGAAGGTATCTTTCCCGTGCCAAAGCACCCAAGCCACACCCATCGCAACTTACTATGACAAGCCACTATAAGTCCATCCATAGGATTGACAACCCACCACACAACATACAGTTGTGAACCGAGCTCCCTGTCAATCCACCAAAAATCCCAACCTACCACACCACCAAGTTGCAATAGTCCACAATTCCTCATCTGAACAGTATGCTCCATGTCTTAGCCTAGAGACCATCTAACTTGTTGCTATCTGCAACAATCACTGTAGCTCCCTCTCAGAGCTACCTTCTCAACACTGCTACAGTTCCCTCTCATAGTTGTCACATGTGTTAATAACTTAGATCCAATTGCCCTTCTCAGAACCTCAAGCTCTGAAACTATGTTAGATTTTGGCGTGCGCCCAAACCAATGCACACACACCTTAGGTCTGGTCTATGTTCTCAACAGTATAGAAAAATTTTACACAATTTGAACTGTACATATAAACACACTGAGATGCCTAACTACTTAGCACAGCGGAAAATAAACCAGCAATTAAATCATGCATAGGTACACAAGAATTTAATGCCCAAAATCGCTTGTTCTTAAATCCAAAACAATGGGCTCCAATGGCCCAATTTTACATAAAGGAAAATACCAAATACAGTTACAAGACATCGTTGAAAGTTGAAACTCTCCTGGTTTTCGTGTCCAAGTCTGTTGTCCTGAGGCTGAGAGTTATGGTATCCCTTGCCACCCCAAACCCTCCTCTGCCTCTACAACCTTTGCACAAGTTTGGTTGAGTCCTTCCAGCCTTATCCATTGTCCTTAGTTGAGGTTCCTAGGTTGCAATTGAGTCCTTCCAACCCTCAGCCTACTCTCCTTTCTTACCAAAACTGAGACAAAAAACTAGTCCTCATAGCAAAACCAATTTAGCAAAATCCCGAGGATTCCCAACTTACAAATTTGTTACAGACCACCTGTAAAGCCTGCTGACATCATAGTCTGTACGGACTTACTCCTGCCCAGAAAATCTTGTAGTACATTCCTGGACATGCGTGACTTTATCCACTGAGACCCACGTACATATGTGACTGTCTTCACTACAACCTGTGTACATACGTGTCTGTCTTCACTACAACCTGTGTACATACGTGTCTGTCTCCACTGAGACCCGCGTACATGTATGGACACTTCCGTACGATCTGCGCAACACATGCAACTGCTTCCATTCTGCATTTGTCCTCCACATGTGCAGCCTTTCTCACCTCACACGTGTGATTTCCTTGCCAAGAACAAAAAATAGAAGATAAAAAACCCTAGGCCATATTTTCCAAAGTTGTCGAAATTCCCTTGCTAAAATCACCAAGCTCCTTGGCACAAGTGTGGACTCACTTATGCCAACTCCATCATGTCACAATGTCACTATAAGATTTGTCACAATCACTCCTCTCCTTATATAGGTAATGTGAGTTTAGAAGCCCTTAGCTTACTCTAAGGAGCCCTTCACTAAACTCAACATTAAATTAGAATAATTTAATTACTCATGTGGGTGTGAAGCCCCAACACAAGCCAACAAAGCCCGTCAACAAGCCCATGAAGCCCCAACTTCATTCCAAGGGCATTTTCACCAAAACGAAAGTGCAATCGGGTGTCAACAAAGATTCTCACTGTAACATACAAAATATATATAATATTAAGTAATAATAATAATAATAATAAATAGTTATTAATTGTCTAAGGGATGCATCCTTTCATGGATGGTCACCATATGTGCCTTTAGGTTCTCTATATATTTGGCACTCTCATTGTACATATATTCTTCATCTATCTATCTATTTGTCTCATTAAATACATTCTTATTCAATATATTTATTGTCCAGTATAGATTATAGTTATTTATTCCATTTATGATGGATGTTCGTCCTAAGAACCAGATTGGTTCTTTACATCGGTATTAGAGCTTCGTTATTGATCACAAAAAAAATTCAGAGTTTCTCTAATTTATCCAGGTCTTTGACCACGTGAGGGCATTTTTCCATTTGAAAAAAAATCATCAAAAATTACCATTGAAGAAATAATCCTTCCACTACAAGAAAATTAGAAGAAATTATTACCAGATATCAAGAAGAAAATAAATAAATAAAGAAAGAAAAAGGGTGAAGGAAAAAGAAAGAATAAAAAAATAAAAGGTAATTTAAAAGAAAAAGTTTCAAAGAAGAAGGACGAGTAAATTCTGATTTTATTGTTGGTGGTTTATAGGCCCATGGTTTTGGTGAATCATTGGCCCATGGTATACCGTATTTCCCTACCCTATAAAAAAAGTTACAGTGGTAACTTTTTACAACTTTTTATATACACATGGGGTTGAAGCCAAAATAAAAAGTCAATGACCTAAGTCTTTTGGAGTAATATTAATTCAACCAAAGTCAAAATATATTTTAGCAAAGTCAATTAACTTGTATAAAGGATATTCATAAAGGAAAAGTAAAAAGAGAGGGTATCATATTAAATATTGTGGAGTTAGAGATATCCACAAAAAGACGAAGAAAGGTTTTATAATAATTTATAAACGATGCCATCATAAATTTATGTAAATAAAAAAAAAAAATTTAAGGATTATTATATTTTTAAAAGTGAAGTGGATCTTGTAAAGTGAGGGGCACTTAAAAGAGAAAAAAGATATAGAATAAAATAATATATTCCAAAGTTAAAGGATTAAAAAAAAAAAAGTGAAAAAGTGTATTGTTTTAAAAGTGGGTTCTTGAAATTCATACATTTATTATTTATTAAAAAAATATGATGTGAACTATGACATCTACAAAGAAAACATGTTTGGCCAAATGTCCCTATTGCGCAAAAGAGGAAGAGTATGAAAGGGGCCTTATGAATGGAACTCGCCCTTGTCCATATTGTAAAAATCTTTTTAATTTAGTAGAAAATCAAGGTGACACATATTGGGAAGTAAAAATAAAAGAATTAGAGAACCAATTAATTCATTATCAACAACACAACATAAATTTACAATTTCAAGTTGTGTTGGAGCCAATGTTAAAAAACCAAGAAGAGAGACAAAAACAAAATCTTGAGAGAAAATTACAAGAAAAAGACCTACATTTCTTACTTAAAAAATCATAACCAAAAGTTATTGGTACAAATCAACGAGTCAACAGATAAGATGCAAAGGGATCAAAAGTTAGAACAAGCTAATTGTGATCTCATTAAGAAATTATCAGAGAAAGATGAAGATAATCGTCGTTTAAAGAACCATAATCAAAGCTTGGTTGAACAAATCAAGAAGTTAAAGAATGAGAAGAAATTATCCGAAAAAGACTAAGAAAGATCTCGCCTAAGAATCTGTAATCAACAATTGCTTGAACAAATTAAAAGTTTAAATTACGAAATAATGGAAAATTTGGAATCAAAAAATGAAGACGACAAGTTGGGTTATAAGGAAGAACTTTTACGTTTAAGACAACATAATAAAGACTTACGTACCCAAATTAGAAAGCTAAAGCACGATAAGAAGTCTTTACAAGAAGAGCTAGATCAAAAAGAAACAATGACTAAATCAGTTGAAATCAGTGTTACAAGAACCGAACCGGCACCGGTAAAACCGGTCGGTCCAACCGGTTCTGAGCCCCGACCGGTCTAAACTGCCTCATGAAACCTCTTTTGACCGGTTCTGTACGGAACAGTTTTTTTGCCTGAACCGGCCGGTTCCGTACGGAACCAGTTTTTTTTGCCGAAGATGCCCGTGGCCGAAAAAGGTAGGGGAAATTAGATTTTTTTTAAAAGTTAGGGTTAGGGACATGCATGGGAAGCTTCTAGAATTGTCTAGAGCCCCTAATGAAGCTATAAAGGCAACCCCACCCCCTCTCTTTCACTCACACTATTGATTTG
>ML783260.1:111720-123637 GCA_009831015.1 Picea engelmannii | reverse complement strand
GTTGCAGGATATTACTTGAATCCCAGGTAAGTAGTAAGTAATTTCAAAGTTTTTAAGAGATATTATTAAATTTTAATTTGCAAATGTTTAAACTTTAGCTAATGTTTCAAAGTTCAAACTCATTGACTCTTAAGTTTTAACTCAAAAGAAGGATTATAAAAAGATTTTGAAGCAGATGGGTAGGTAAAAGAAGGATTATACAAATGCATTGAGAGCATGGTCCCTGATTCCAACAAACAAGATGAGATACACAGCAAACTCTTGCATTTCAATGAGAGTATTGGTACCTTTGGCATGGCTATGGCTGTTAGAAGTAGAGCAAAAGCTCCACCAAGTACATAATTGTAAAGTCTTTCAATTATATTATTCATGGCAAAAATTAAATCAAACTTTCAAAGTTCAAACTCCTTTGCTAAATCTTCTTTGTCTTTACATGCAGCTTATTGGTGGCAGCAATTTGGTAGTCAATGCAATGAATTGCAAAAATTTGCAGTTCGGATATTGAGCTAAACATGTAGTACTTCTGGGTGTGAACGCAATTGGAGTGTTTTTGAGCATATACACACCAAGAAGAGAAATCGTTTAGAGCAAAAACAGTTGAATGATATGGTATTTGTTCAGTTTAACCTTAGGTTGAGGCGCAACCAATTGATGAACAAGACCCCTGAATCCAGCAACATATTCTTGGATGATGTTGATCCCTCATCAGATTGGGTTGTGGAGACTCAGCCAACARCTTTTGACCATGAAGACCTTTCTTGGATGGATTTGGATCCCGAGCCACATCAAGAGAATGTGTGCACCGATGTTGCACCTGTATCTTTGCCTTCTGGACCAGGGGAATCAAGCCAGGCTCAGAATCCCCCTGTTGAGTCTACTCATGTTGAGAATGTAGATGATGACTCCGAGTCTGAGTCTGAGTCAGACTCTGAGTCCTCTGAGTCTTCCTTTCAGTATGCAGATTCAGATTATTAGATTGTGTAGTCTCTAGTATCTACTCTCGAGAGTTATTTTTGGACTTTATAGGCCATTTAGAGCCTTTTTGATGATGTATTTTGATTCGGATATTCATATTACTATGGACTCATGGAGTGCACTTACTCTTAGTGCTATTTTGGTTTTATACACTATTACTTGTTATATATATATGAGAAACTTTGCAAATTTGTGTATAATGGTTTGGATTCACATGGATGCACATGAATATATATGAGAAACTTTGCAAATTTGTGTATAATGGTTTGGATTCTGGAATCGGATTCACATGGATGCACATGAATATATATGAGAAACTTTGCAAATTTGTGTATAATGGTTTGTATTCACATGGATGCACATGAATATGTATTTGTTTTTCAAAATTTGAATATTTTATGTATTTTTAGTTACCGGTTTTTTGATCCGGTTTTTTCCCGGTTCCGGTTTTTGGGGTCGACCAGTTCAATGACCGATTCGGTTCTGGTAACATTGGTTAAAATAGAGAAGCTTCTAGTTCAAAAAATCCAGACCTTAGAGAAAGAAACAGACACTGATCCAATTGGATTACCGGAAGCATCAAAAGTTGAAGAAAGATTCAATAAACAATATTCAGAAGAGATTTGAGTGCCTTATGGTCATCCAAATCACAAGAGTCGTTACAAGGAATATAAACAATGTTTTTCTTACCAACAACTAAACTACAACATTGAAAAAGAACGAAGACAAAATCGACAACTTGTGTGGAAGCCTAAAATGAGAAATCCTATCCGAACAATCGATCATCAAACAGTTCCAATGAAAGTAGATTTGGGATGGATCACTTCTGAAAATATGCAACATATTACTTCAGGAATTCGAAGATTATATCGTTTTATTTCGTCAAGTGTCGCAACTACAAAAACAAAAGATCATGAGAAGATAGTTTGATTTAGAACAAGGGATAGGTCCTTCTCTAATCATGCTTTGAGGACAAAGCATTTTTAAGGGGAAGACAATGTAACATACAAAATATCCTCAAAGCATTTTTAAGGGGAAGACAATGTAACATACAAAATATATATAATATTAAGTAATAATAATAATAATAATAATAATATAGTTATTAATTGTCTAAGGGATGCATCCTTTCATGGATAGTCACCATATGTACCTTTAGGTTCTCTATATATTTGCCACTCTCATTGTACATATATTCATCATCTATCTATCTATTTATCTCATTATATACATTCTTATTCAATATATTTATTGTTCAGTATGGATTATAGTTATTTATTCCATTTATGAGGGATGTTCGTCCTAAGAACCAGATTGGTTCTTTACACTCACATGCTCGACACCAAGGTCATGTGAGAATACATGCCCAAATCTACAAAACATCAACAAAATTGACAAGCAGATTCCTTGAGGCCCATCCCTGTCAACTACACTTGTGGTAGTTAACTATTAAGTAGGCAATTGTTGGATTTCATCATTGGGAGTAGCAGTTAATTTCCAGGCTCACTGTCATTTGTATTTTGTGCATGATCTCTCTACTATGTTTTCAATTATCTCAATAATTATTGGTGCCTTTGAATGATATCATTAACATTAGCATTAACATTGCACCATAAAAAGGTGTTTTATATAATCTCTCATTTTGGAAGGCAGATACTATTTTTTTCCAAAAGCATACATACAGAAACTTTCAATAACATGCAAGATTAAGACATTCCAATGTTTGTGATGTTTTACAATAAATAGTACAAGGATAAATACTTATCACAATTAGGTTTATTTTTAAAGTTTTTACATACTAGTTTGTAATTATGTATAAAGATTGACAACCATTCTGACTTAGAAGTAACATTTGAAACTTTGCTTGTCAGACAGGCAGGATCATACCTCTGATGCTCCTTGGTACGCTTACGAAATTCAGTTACAACATCTTCGCCTTGATAAGATGCTAGAACTTCCCTTAGGTCTTGTGGGTGATGACGTGCCACATCTGCAATTTTATGAGTGAATTTTAGGTGCAAATATCAAGATATGCAAAATAAAAGTACTTAAACCTGGAAAAAATTGCTCAACCACAAGAACCTCAGAAATTCCTCAGATAGACACACTATGTTTCCTATATTTTTAACTTGAAAAACTTCAAAAATTCCTCAGGTATACAAATTGTGTAGTAAAGAGAACAGGTGGAATATAAGCTTAATCTTTTTATTTTAAAAAAAAATATATTTATTTATTGGATAAAAAAAAAATCAGCTTACACTCAAGGAAAGGTATAAGATCTAAAAGTGCTGTATCATCTGGTTCAAGCTTCCATGGCTTGATGGGCAGAGCATTCTCATGTTGCAGGCATGTTTCCAAGGCATGTCCACTCAAATAAATCACTTTCGCAGGATCTCTATTCAGCTTTGACAAATCCTGCAATCATCCCC
This sequence comes from Picea engelmannii, assembly GCA_009831015.1. Taxonomy (NCBI): domain Eukaryota; kingdom Viridiplantae; phylum Streptophyta; class Pinopsida; order Pinales; family Pinaceae; genus Picea; species Picea engelmannii. The sequence goes on along the minus strand of ML783260.1, from coordinate 120,233 downwards.
GGAACCATTAGACCATACGCACTGGAAATAAATAAGTGGAATATTGAGGACACTATATAGAATATAACAAAAATCCCAAATTAAACAAGAGGAGAATGTATATCAAACACTGTAAAATAGATCATAAAAGAAAAATACAAGTTAAAATTGAAGGCTCAGTCCACATGTATATAATCTGTATAAATACTATTAACTTGTCAGTATCTCAATTAATATATAGTAATAAGAACAATGGCAAGTTTAAATAGTCTGTAGATCACACATTAATTGTTTAGAATCTAGATTATAAATATACGAGGGGTATATCAAGATTCAAGACTATTCAAACATAATAATAAATCACAATGCCTGGTTCAGATAGCATACAAACAGACAGGAAGCCACTCAATGTCAACAGAAACCAATAATGGAGAAAAAGGCTGAACACATACTTCCCAGTATATCATGGGAACTATGTACCAAAAAATGAAGTGTTTGATACAGAGAACAGGAAGAGGAATATTCAGACCCCTTGAAAGTTCAGAACTCAATAATGATCCCTAAACAAAGTAGATAATGCCCAACAAAATGAGAAAGGATTGAGAATTCTAGCCAAATGGGGAGGCCGCTGTGCCACGTACACAAACACAATTTGTCTATGTGGGTCAAATAGAACCTTGATCCAAGCTGATGCAAATAAGTGAAAGAAATAATTTTTTGTTTGACAACTTCCAAAAGATGTAAACAATCCTCCAAGGACAATATAGCAGAAAACATGCTAGGAGGGTGAATACAACTCCTTTCCTTTAAGAAACCACTCTCCCTTGAGAAAATTATTCTTTAAAACTTCAGATGTGGCACATTCATCTGGGAAAACTGCAACAAGAAGAAGGAAAGAAAGAAATTATATTAATGACAACAAATAACTGAAGTAGGAAAATGGGACTTGAAAGTACAATAACTAACAACAGCAATGAGGGAGTGCCTAGACAATCTGCAAAACCAAGGAACAAGAAAGATTAAAATCTAAAACGCAATAGGGGTTCCTGGGCCTAAAAGGCTAAACCTTAGGTAATGTAGGAGAAGCAGAAACATCCCTGTAGCAAGAAAAACCAACAGAGTCATGTGCTGCAAGACTAAAGACAACATTCGAATCAAAGAAGGTACCAGCTTCTCAGCCATCATTGTGAAATTGCAATTGCTAAGCCTGATAATGTTCTCCAGAGGGTGACTTGGGCTAAGATGGCACAACTATTCTACCCTAGGGGGGCATTGGGAATTCCTTGTTGTGTCTCTCCTAGCATCCAATCATAAAGAGGACCAGCAAAGTCAAAAGAATGATTAAATCGTCCCACTTATTTACATATTGCCACCAAATACAAATTACATATGCATGACTTGATAAGGGAATTTGAAAACGAGATTCAAGGCAACGAGACATAATTCTTACAAATCACACCAAGAGAAATGGATCAAAAAAAGTCCTCAAGCAGATTCCATTTTATACAGCCTGAGAGAAAGCATACACGATGAACTTTAAAATGAATATTACAAAATAAAGATTCATATTTCATTAGTTGATCCAACTTGTTTTACATCCAAATCCCAATTAGAAAAGAGAGCTCCAAGAGCATCAGAAGATCTCTGCAAAGTGTACATGGCACAACTCAAAGTAGAAGAGCCAAGAATTGGCAAAGAGATTGCCAAACACCTCCATTGCTCAAGGAATCAACACCATAAATGAAATAATCATAATCAGAGATTAAGCGGCAAGGATCCCAAAAAGATTCAATCAGGAAATAATTGGAAATAACCAGGAAAAATCAGCAAGCATTAAAAAATACAAAAATATTCATTTTTTTTATTTTTTTTTAAATATAAACAGCAACATTAAATGATCACATTGCCACATATATATATATAAGATGTTTAGGACGCCAAATGTTAAATACAGGTCAATACTGAAACCTGATAGTTGTCCAGTCAAGAACACAAAACTAAATAACCAATACAAAATGACATCAAATATATATAAAATGTATCTCATCATAATTAGTCATCTACAAAGATCAATTGAGCAGCTAGCTATTGATTCCCTCTTACCCTTTTACAAGAAAAGTCAAGGGCTCGTCTGCCAATAGAATACTAAGGCCTTGCAACATCACTCTAACATCCACTAGTGGGTGCCCGAGTATTAATCTGTGTATAGGATGGTGATGAGGCTACCTCCTTAGTCCCAATGCCCTCCTGCTGGACCAGCTCCTCCCCCACAACAGAGATGGGTCATCCAGAACCTCCCCTACCCCATGCACATGCCCAGGCTGCTGCTCCTCTGCCCCTAACCACAAAGGTGCCTCATCCATAATAGGCCTCTCAAAATTCACCCTCAAGTAGTCATGGTGTCAATGCTTTATAATGAAATGGCATCCACGTCAAGGGAGTGCTCAAACTGCATCACCACAGTTGGAGTTTGCAGTGGACATAAACCAAATCAACGAGGCTTCAATACTCTAACCTGTAAGAGAGTTGTTATCCCACAAGGGGTAATTACTTCAGAGGCACCCTCACAAGGGTGTCATGTTTCTGATTGCATGAGCTATCTTGCTCATATTCTCCAGACTCAGACAGTTCTTCTCATTCTCTCCTTCAGATGTATGATTATGCTAGCTCAGTTGTGGTATATCAGATCCTCCCCCTCACTCCTCAGATGACAGATGCACTATGGATAGTAGATTATGGTTTTACTCTGATCTATTTGATATTCCATGCATTGGTGGTTTATTTGGATGTGATGCTATAATTTCTGGGTTAGTCGTGAAAGTAGTAAACACTGAAATGAGATCCAATAACACTTCATAACATTCACAGTTTTATTATTTGCCTTGTTGTACCTTGGGGGACCATAGTGCTTTTTACATCATAACCACACTTGACACTTTCCATATTCCCCTTTCACTCCATCCCATCCATAAAAAAGTTTGTCCTCATCATGTTTGACCTATCAAGTGTCACCAGAAAGGTCTAATTGAAAAAAATCCTAAGTCAATAAAGCCAAAAAGGCTAGAGGTGAAGATAAGATAGATAAAATAAGATAATTTTATAAATGACCAACTCATGACCACAAAAGTAGGTCAAAGGGACTGTTGAGTACAATGATATCAATACAATGTAGGAGTACCAAAAGGTCTCCTATAAAAGGTGAGATGCAAAAAGTAAAGTGCAATAAGGTAGAGTAGTAGAAAGTCAGATCTATGCCGAGACATCAAGAACCATCGGCCCCGAGCTCAAATACCTGCGTTGATGATGGGGTGAATCGTAGGAGAAGAAAATCTAAGGACAAGAGGAACCAGAAAGAAGGAAGTAGATCTGTCATGGAATGGATCCATCTCTCCTACCATCCAAGGCCGAATGAAGTAAGATGAAAGCCAAAATATTAAAGCTTGAGCAATGCCACCTCGCTATGAGGCCAATGCCCCTAGTCCCTAGCTTGTCTATGAATATGTTAAGAAAAAGGAACTTGTTCAATAAAATGAACAAATAAAGAAAAAGGAAAAAGGGGGGTAGTAAGAAACAATGCCGAGGAAAGGAAACTCAATGCTAAAACCTCCCTCTTAAAGGCTCCTATATAAAATCCTAGCTCATGAAAGTTTGTTGAATAAAATCACGAGACCTATACAGCATATTAAATGACTTTGAGGGTTGTCACATGAAGTAGTCCCCTTCCCCTTTCCATAATTATTCATCACATCTCCTACCTTTTACCTAGGGACTTGGGAAATACTCATTGTCCTAGGACTTGTCACATGTATAAGGGTTAATGTTGTTCCCCCTTGGTAAAACTTAGGCAAATATTAAAACTAACCCTTGTTGTTTTGTTGTGTTAAAACTTAAGAGAAATCACTAAGTGTACATCACCTAATGATTTTTAAAGAAGTTGGACCCACCAGTCCATGTGGGTGCCTTGCATTGGGATCCATGTACCATGCCTCAAGATCCATGGCATTGCATTGGGATCTGTGATGTTTCCTTGGGATCCATGTACTCGTATTTGGCCATATCTACAGACATTGGGATCCATGCCATTCTTCTCAAGATCCATGTACTACATAGGGATACATGTCACTGCTTTGAGATCCATGATAATGCATTGGGCTATGACAGGGATGCCACATCATCTACTCTCTCTTTTATTGTTAGTTGTATCTTTCCTTTTTGTCCACATTTTAGCATCTAGGAGTATTCTAGACACTCCCATAGTCTATTAACCCCTAATTGTACTCTCCCATTGACCTTTTATCTTGGTCATTTGTTAGACATTAACAAAATTATATTATATTATCTAAAAGATAACCTCACTCTATTCTCCTTTAGTTCCCAATCTTCTTTCATCAATTGATAATTCAAATGCCACATTAAAATCAGACATTGGCCTAAACAAAGAAATGCAAGTTTGTTTTTCTATAGAACACGTCATCCTTGTATTGATAATAGACAAGCTTAGGAATCTCATCAATGTCCTGCTGAGTTTCAGTATCTTGATGTCTAAAACAAAAAACTCACTAAACAATGGGTCGTATTCCTTGATCTCCTTCCCATTACAAGGTCCAAGAAACCATTTATATGACTTAATGTCCTTCCAGGTTGCAATCTATGAGACATGCACATGATGGTCGATCTATCTTGGATCTTAAGCATTGCTCAAATATAAATTTATTAGTATAGAGCACATACTACTCTGACAACTAACCCCAAGGGATAGCTTGACTGCTTCGTCCCTTTCTGCTAAGGCGTAATGCCAAGGGTGGTCACAAGATCCATTCCCACCAAGTTCTACAGGGTTACCAATGACTATTGCCTCTAGCGGTTAGTACCACCCTCCATTCGGAAAACTAACAAAGAAGGGTCGCAATCTTCAAGGCCTTGGCAAGGTACCAACATCCTCACTCTAAACACTTAATATTGAGAGGGTGAGCGGAACATTTTCACCGGGGAAAAAAAAAAATTACTACTCTCGTAACTTGCACCTATGTAGTAGATAATGAACATGGAAGAAGGGCAGCATTCTTCAAGTGCTCGAGAACTGCTCACAATTGGTTTGTTTAGGTCTATAGTATATACCACAGCAGATTTTCATGGCCAAATTATAGTTGACTGTTGACATAGATCACCTCAAAAAATGCTCAACTGATTTTCACTTTTTTGTTGGGGTCCTTTGAATACAAGCCTCGACATTTTACTTGAAAAAATAGCGTATAGATTCTTCCACATTCTCTTACACATTTGTATTCAAGAGAACGAGATATACATGTACATTTCTCTGCATCCCCGTATCCTTTATTCCTTCTTCTATGCAGTTCTCTATAGGTTTTTCAAAAATTTAGAGAAGAGTTATTTTCCAAATATTATTTAGATTACTATTGATTGCAATTTGCCAGAAGTGTATTATTTTCTAGTATCCCAAAATAAAGTTATGAAGAATTACACATAAATAGGAAATCATGAATGCAAGAAACCAGCATACTTGCATCAAGAAGTAGGATCTTCTCTTGGCTGTTGGAATTAAAAAAGGGAAAGAATGAAAATAAAACTATCTGTAGGCAAAGAACAAAAAAGTTCTGTCATAGCATCTGATTTTTTTATCTTCTTTATTTCAACTTTTGGTGTTTAAATGTTACACCATAGACTATAAATTATAGACAAAAAATAAGTATGGACCTATAAGTTATAAGCTAAGCATCCTTTTGGTAGGCGATTACAAACCAGTTTTGAAAACTCCAATATTATTTCTTAGTAATTTACATAGAATCTGCTCAATGCCTTCCTGATCTCACTTGTGGAATCTGGATGGAAATTTTCATAATATTTTATCTATAAATAGGTTGTTGTTGAATGTTGGAATTAGAAAAGGGCAAGAGTGAACAAAAAACTCAGTATCGGCAGACAAAGAACAAGCAAGTTCCGTCATAGCAGATGATTTTGTATTTTCTTTACATATCCAATTTGTTATCTTCTTATTTAATCTTTTGGTCTTTAAATGTTACAGCATAGAATATAATTATAAATTATGGACAATATATAAATGCAGACCTATCAGTTAACACATCCTTTTGGTAGACAACTACAGTACCAGTTTTGAAAAATCCAATATTATTTCTTAGTAATTTACATAGAATCTGCTCGATGCCTTCCTGAATTCCGGATACTTTCCCATTCTCTTATCTACTCAACCAATGTCCTCTCTTGTAGATTTCTGATGCATATACAATACCAGAAGAATTCTACCCCATGGCTTGCATCGTCAAAATGATTTCATTCATATGGAGCCACTAAGGAAAGCAACTGCACTTATTTGAGTGACTGAGCTTTCTATCGCCTCTGAGGGAGATATCTGTACTGAAATTAGGGTTGTGATAGTTACCATCCATTTGTAGAGACAAGTATATATGGAATGAAAAGATAAGGGTACTTCTCACATCAGGCCTTCAACCACAATTTTCATGAAGGGAAAGGTCAAACAAGAAATTTCAACTCTACTCCCATGAAGCCTAGTCATTGTGGGACATTCCTTGCCTTAATGCATTGGCATTGCTTCAAAGAGAGTCAAAACTGCTAAGTGATTTTTATGACACACCTAGACAAGATCGGTTGTTGTAAGAGATCAAAAGGAAATTTTAACTTTCCAACTTCAGTAGAGTAGTCCTTGATAGAATTAAAGAATATTCTAGACAACGTCAACTTTAAGCTAGGAATAGTAACTAAGGTTAGTTGGTAGAAAGAGCTCGTTTGGAATTGCTCCACGCCAACCTACCAAATTCTCTCCATCTAATGCATATAAATTGGCTAGTTAAAATGGCCACCATTGAATAAATTGTGAATGGGACATGGAACCAGAACTCTAGCTCTTCTCCTAGCTATTCAAGTTGAATAAAATTTGGAAAGCCTCAAAAGAGCCAAAGAAGGCTTTTGTTCCTCTAATTCACCAAGGTCTTGCTTTATACCACTTGCCTAACCAAGATAAGCATGACCCCCTATCCCTTTCTTATTGGTGAGGAATCTATTCTGTTCCAGTTTTGGACATCTACGAAGGCCAATGAACTTTGGCATTGGGTTTTTTCTTTTTATATTATAAAATGATTAAAATCTATCACATGGAAAGAAGTGTTGCTATCAAGCTTCCCAGACTAGAACTTGGGAATGGCTCAGCAAGACAGCAACTCAAAAATGACTCAAAAACTCAGAAAACTCTGCACCAAAATCAGGAATAACTAGGCCAATAGCCCAAAATAAGTCAGAATAACATGACAAAGAACTCGTCAAATTCTGTGGGTCAGCCAACTCAATACCGAACTCAGCAGGTATGCTGAGTCATGAGACCCAAAGGCAATTGCGCTTACTCAGAGAGTATGATAACCTTGGCTTCTAGGGAATGATTTTTGTTGGGCACCTAATTTTTCAGTGTACATAATCAAAATTGACATTCTCCTTCGAGTGGAAAGAGTGTAAACCATCTTGTACACCATCAAAGTTCTGTATTAAAATCTCTTTGCACTGCCAACTTTTTCTATATCATTTCCAAATGCGCCTAGAAAATTCAGAAATAGCCAAGAAGGTGAACTACCTACAGAGCCTAGTAAGACATTGCAGGAATGCTCCCTGCTTTGTCAATAGAGTCCTACCCAAGGAGTCTCCTGAGAGACATCATGGTGACAGAAGCTGCTCTCCACATGGCACACATGGCAAAGTTCAAGGAGGCCCACTCAGTTGTCGCTACTTTCTCTAGGGATCTAGAGAGATCAACAAAGGTGTGGCATGTTGATTTTCACAGTGTTTTCTCACCCTACAATTTATCCCAATCCCGGTTTCAGTCTCTTCTTATCACTCCAAAATGTTTAATGCCCTTTCCCAATATTAATGAAATTTGAAAACATTAATATGCATAAAATTTCGAAATGAAATTTTTACTGAAACAYATGAAATAAATAATCTTTTCAATGGCTGTACAAACACTCAGAAATTATGACAGCAAGCACACATTCAAAGACACAATAAATTTTTGGTCAAATCGACCCTGGAAAAACCCCAGTGTGGGGAAAACCAGTGAGAGAGAGGGAGTTGTTCTTATTTCTTCAATTCTGGAAATTACATCAGCAAAAATTAAAACCAACAGCTAGTACTTATCTCTTCCCTCGAATTCCGTGCTTGAATTTGTCTGGAAGAAACCCAACTCAGCCACCCTCGAAAACTGTGCACAGACAGCCGTACCGTACGGACTGTACGGACCGTACGGACCGTACGGACTGTAGAAAAACGTGCCCAGAAATATGTTGTTGCTGTACGGCAGCTGTACGGCCTTTATGGCTCAATAAATGCGCCCTTCTGCCTTTAAAAACGAGCTGCTGTACGGCCTCTACAGAAAATTAATGGCTGCTGTACCAAATCCGTACCGTACGGATTCCTCTCTTGCTGTTGTTTTGCCTCGAAGTCCGTGCCCTTCTTTGCCTTGGAAATCGTGCCACTTTTTCTGCTGCAAACCC